>JUFY01022407.1:0-12382 GCA_001855655.1 Leptopilina clavipes
AACAAAAATTATACAATTTTGCGTTTCGACAATTGTGTATTCGGCTTAATTGCTCGTATGCTTTCTGATTTTGGATCCTTTGGATACAACCCGATCGCACCCTTACCACCACGCCACAACCCATCCGTGATCATTAGTTAACCTAAAAGTTTATTAAAATGTGTAAATATTAATCGGTTTGAACGTGGTAAAATTGAGTGTAGAAATTTTTTATAAAATCTTGAAAGGGTTTTTAATATGAAAGTACGTAAACATAATTTTAATTATAAATTACTTAACTTAAATTTTTAAAAATTTAAGGTTCTAAGAAGATTAAGAATACATTTCAGTAAGTGTTTTTAATAAAACATTTAATCCAAAATTTATTTAAACATTATTTAAAAATAAATAGTGAATTAAACATAAAAATTGATATATTACATATGTTAATGACAGGTGAACAGCAAGTTTTTTCCAAATGGATTTAATTGTTTATCATCAGAAAATGAAGTTCTATAGTTTATTTATTAGAACGGTTTCAAATTACTGGCCAAGTACATGTTTTCAATCAACTATTTCAGTTACACAAACTAATAGAAAACTTCAAAACATTGCTTTTAAAGGTTGCTTTAAATACTTTTTTAAAACTATATTTATTTTGTAATAATAATAATAAAAAGGAACAATAAGGACAAAAACGTTTGTTTTTAGTAAATAAAATTACACCATCGTTAACGTTTCAAAGTATGTTAACTTCAAAAACGCTAACGATGGTGTAATTTATTCATCAATGAAGTTTGTTTATTTTTATTAGTATTAAATTTAAATTATATTAATTTGTCTACAATTAATTCTTAATACTATAATGCAAATAAAGGACTGTTGAATACTAATTATAAAAAAATATATATTTTTTTAGAATATTCCTCTAATGTTGAGAAGTCAATCTGCCGACGAATTTTACCAGCTTATGTTTCTGCAAATCAAAAATTTGTTGACTATGGATACCGTAAATGTGAATTTCAATCGAGAGTTTGTAAATATACCACTAATAGTTCTGGAAAAAATACAAATGATTCTGGTGACGTTCAACAAACTCTTTTTCAAAAGATGAAACAAATGGCAAAAGATTATTGGTACATTTTAATTCCAGTACACGTGGCTACCTCGATTATATGGTTTTCCGCATTTTATATAGCTGCAAAAAAGTATGTACTCTTATAATATACATATAACAGTCTACATTTAATTACTACTCATATTGCTAGAATTGCTCATTCACAAATTTTTTGCACAAGTATTGCGTGATAATTGTGCAAGGTTTATGCAAAGTTTATATTTGTCTTACCTCGCACAAATGTTTCTTAATATTACATCGCTATATTGCGGATCATGCATCACAATACTCGTGTAAAAAGTTGTGCTGTGCAAATAACTCGTAACTCAAATAAGTCAAGTCAAAAACTTCGAAAACGCAATACATTGACTCCACTTGATATTCAATATAATCACCAATTTAAATATTAATATTTTTATGAAATCTTGTAGTGGCGTCAATGTTGAAGAAGTTCTGAGATATTTAAATTTAAGTGAAACGTACCTGGAAAAAATTCGCAATTCTAGTGCCGGTCACTTAGCAGTAGCATATGCTTTATATAAAGTGTGTACACCTTTCAGATATACTGTCACTCTTGGTGAGTTTCTAAGTAATTGTTTTCTTATTTTCGTATTTTTTATAATACATTGGAGTTAATATATTGATATTCTAAGGCATGCAAAATAAATATTTATTTTAAGGTTGGCTTTTGGTTTATAATAAACTGAAAATATTTAATTAAATTAATTATTTTAAGTTATTCATTAAATGAAATTTAAATTTAATCATTTGATTAAATAAAACTGCTTGTATTAAACATTTAATGTAAAATAATTTTTTGCATTTTATATTTCTTAACTTTTAAAGACTTATTTTTAAAGATCAGAAAATCACATTAAATATTTTTAGATGAAAAGCATCTTAAAACAAATTACACAATACTTATTCTATCTTTACTTAAAGTATGTATACATTTCTAATTATAGGAGGAACAACAATGACCATCAGGTATCTTAATAAATGGGGAATAATGAAATTTAAAACTCCGGAGAAAATGAAGGTAAGTAATAATATATTTATATAAATCGTTGTGTAAATAAGTAATGTTTCAAGGATTTAAGTGACAAAAAATAAACTTCCGAATCATGTTACGATCACAACTCTTGAAACAGGTAACCGTCACCATTGCAACCTACAAGAGTGAGAAAGATGAAAATATTTCTCTAATTGAGATAGTAACAATTTAACCTCTATCGTTTAACTCATGTATGTTTTTTCTGTGCTGTGTTCCAATGCTTATTATATTAAGAGCCAATAATTTATTCAATTGTAACTATAAACTATAAACTTGAAATGATTTTAGTACTGCTTATTATATATTCTCATGTTTCCTACAGGATATGCTGTCAAGTAAAACAGTTGTGCAAAAAAAAATAAATTTTGGTAAAACCAACGAGAAAACGAAAACTGTGACTGATTCTTCAAAAACGTAGCATTAAATTACTTATTTCGATGATTAAAATTAAAAACATGTGAGTTGCATTAGTTAATTATTTATGAAAATGTTTATTTTAACATTATCAGCGGCAGCAGCAGGCTTGTTCACTTAATTGTTAAATATCAATACAAATTGTAACTGAAACTACAATAGAAACAATATTTTTATTTATCTTAATTTTATTAGATGTATTTATACGTCTTTGTGTATGTATATGAGAATAATTTAGACCTTGAATGATCATTACAGATGTTAATTATCGATGAAACGTGTTTTGTTACTGTCTGTTATTAAAAAAATACAAATTATCACAGTTGCCTGCGCAATCTATTAATCTTGATGACATTCTTTGTACATAAACTCAATGTTAAGATGATTCAAATATACCTATATTTAAAAAAATTTCTCAAGTATAATTATAGTCCAAAATGTTTTTTAATTTATATATTTAATTTTGAGAAAAATGATTTTGTTGAACTGTTATTTGCATAACAGAATTTTCAAATAAATAGCTATACAATATAAAGAAATCTCTATGATTAAGCAAAATGTTGATGAAATAAACACAAAGAAACCATAATTGGTTTCTTGGCAATGGGTTTTTAGGATTATTTTTACTTTTAGAAAATGAATTTCGCAGTCTCTCTTGTCCTTTACTTGCAGTATAATAATTATAGAATATTATTTTGTTAAAATATTAAATTTTAAAGGTGCTTCTAAAAAAATATAAGAAAATTTATTTTTTCATGTCATTTTTTATGATGAAATGGTTTTTCATTTCAAATGATGTCGTTTCTTTTTAAATGCTGGCCAATTTATATGCAAAACAACGATTTAAATTAAGTTGTTAACATTTGCAAATTGTTTATCGGTGTGAAAAATAAGAATTGTTTTGTCTCTTGTGTTTTACATAACCTTAAAAAACTGCTTATGAAATATTTTATATGATAAGTAGATCTAATAATAAGGAATGTAAAATGTAAAAGCCTATCTAAGGAACATTTTCAGTCTTTGTAACATTATGTAAATTAATTATTAACTCTGAAATTTAAGTTTATAACAAATCAATTAATATTCTAATGTACGTATAAATACTGTATAATAACAGCAATTTAGTTGCATTATTATTTTCTTCACAAATGTTAGTTAGTGAACCTGAGAGCATTATTTTCGATAGGTTATTTATTGCGGAGTTTACAAGAATTAAATAGTTTTGTCATATTCAACCCATAAACTGATAACTAGCTGACACAGGTTGAGGAGCTCTCGGTTGAGTATGTGATATTCGCTGAATGTGGCAAGCTCTACACATCAATCTTCCTTCTAAAGGATAACATCGTTTATCAGGTTCATCTGTTAATTGCATTCCGCAGTCTTCGCATACGTAACAATCTACATGAAAATCTTTGTCCATCGACACAACTCGAACTGTTTCCTCTGTTCCCTAAAAAGTGTAAAATATTTATACATTATCAATGTGCATATTTTGTTTTTAAATGGAAACAAGTTCCGTGTCACATAATAAAATAGAAAGATATAGTATTCGATAAAAGAGATATTAAAATACCAAAGGATCATTGAAAAATTTCAAAACCATAATTAATGTCATATTGAATTTTTTGATAAGTATTTTTTAAAATAATAATATTAACGAAAATATTAATTAGATTTTAATAAAATTTAAATATGTTATACTTGAAACTCTCTATTAAACTTTATTTATTAAAACAATAATATAGTAATGCATGTCTATACTTTTCACATTTTAGTCCACTGTAAACACGCTTGCATCTATAAAAAATTTACCTCTACAGGTGTAATTCCTTTGCCGCAAGAAGCGCATTTTGGAGCGAACATGCGGTGATAATCATTTACGCAATATATTTTGTTATCTACGTCCACGGTGAATGGAACACCATCAAGACACTCATTACAAACGCAACATCTAAAGCATCCTGGATGATATGATTTCCCCATCGCTTGTAATATCTGATAAATGAAAAATTGTTTGAATTATTTTAAAAGCTTCTGATAAAAAGATAAAAATTATAATAAAAAAATTGTACATTTACCATTTCCATAATTAAATGACCACAAATTGCACATTTTTCAGCAGTTTGTTGAAATCCAGAATACTAAAAATTAAAAGTTTATGCTTGAGCATGACAAACAGCTACTAATAATAATTATTTAATGGTGTTCCACAATGGCATTATTTAAAGAAATCAACTGAATTTTTGTACTTTCATTTGCGCCTAAGAAATTTATTTAAATACATAAATTTTCTAACTTTACTCCCTTAAGCCGCGTTTTATCATCAACTTTCAACTTTTTATACGCAAACTAAAGTACAAAAATATGGAATAACCAATTCAAATTTAGCGATAACTTGCAGAATTCTCAGAAAAATTATTTTTAAAAGAAAGTGTTCAGAACTAATGACCATTTTGGACAGGTCTAAAATGAAAATAAGAGAGACTTATTATTGATGAATTTTGTCTCTAAATACATACAAGATAGTCTTCTTCACAATAAACACGACCATGAACATTGTAAAATGCTTTTCCGCGTAGAGCTCTTCCGCATGAACAACAAATAAAACAGTTTGTATGATACAGATTTCCCATCGCTTGACATGCTTGTCCTGCTCCGGTAACTTTTTCTCCACAAGTATGACATATTCCTAAATTAATCATTACTAATTTAAAATAATTTCTATAAAAATAGTAAGTAATTTGTATTTACATGCAAGTAAAGTATTTTATTAATAATGAAAGTAAAAGAAAGCATTTTTGTCTAGTTTATTATTTTTTTATATGATCTCAAATGAACTAAATAAGAAACCATTTTTGTAGATAAAGATTTTGTTTACCAAAATATTCTCCTTCTTCTTCTTGCTTTTCCATTTCTTCTTCAAGTTGACGAGTCAATTCTTCGATCTTCCTTTCTGCTTCAGTAGGTCCCTATAGTAAAATTAAGTATGAATATATGTATGCGATTATGAAAAAACGAAATGAAGTTATTAATAAATATGCAGTAAGCATATATTTGTAATTTTAATCGAAATCACATATAATATGAATTGCTTAATTTATATATACACAATAAAAATTAATTATAGGGAAAATGGGTGCAAGTTGATAATGGTTGTAATGTATTTTTGCAAGTAAATAAATTACCGAAGGTCTAGGAGGAGTAACATTATATGGTAAAAGTCCTTTTCCAGAAAGTGATTTAATTGGAGGACTAATGTCTTCTGAGTATTCCACTTCTGGTTCTGTCGATCTTTGAAGTATTGGTACTCCGGCATTAAGAAA
This sequence comes from Leptopilina clavipes, assembly GCA_001855655.1. Classification (NCBI taxonomy): domain Eukaryota; kingdom Metazoa; phylum Arthropoda; class Insecta; order Hymenoptera; family Figitidae; genus Leptopilina; species Leptopilina clavipes. Next base: position 5,891 of record JUFY01022407.1, read on the forward strand.
TACTGGACCAGCAACTCCACTTGTAACACCAGGTGGAAGACTTGTAATTCTTGGTCTATGAATTCCAAAGTCGTTTCCCGAAGCAGTCGATGCACTAGTAACAGGAGCATGTACTTGACCTCGAAGAGGGTTTTCCAGAGGAGCACCAGATGAAGATGCAACTAAAATATGATGAGTAGGACTAGTTTTCAGAGAACTTACTGCAACACCATTATTTGGAATATTTTGTTTTGTGTCACTGCGAGTTGTTAAGAACAAGGAAGAATTTTGCGTTGAAGATGACTCAGTACTATCTAATACAAAATTTTTATCATTCTGTAATCCAATACGACTTTCACCTGATCGATTTAGAGAATAATACATAGATGAGCTTTTAGAAGACAATTCTCCAGGATTTTCCTACAATATCAAAAGAATATTAAATATGTACAATAAAAATGTTTTTAAAAATACATACATAATTTTACGTAAAATTTTTACACTTACCTGAGGACGATAATGTCTCTCAATTTGAGATATCGAACTTCGAACTGGTGAGCAACATTGTGAATTTTTATAAGTAATGGATTCTCCAGAACGAGTACAAGTTCCATAGCCTGGAGAATTTTTCGATAGAGAATCACCATGATAATTAGTACTGGAGGCTCTGGTCAACTGCTCAGTATACTTATAGGGTTGTAAATTTTCTTGACGAAATTGAATTTGTGGACTATTGCCATCAATAGATGTTTGCCCTTGAATTTGATTTGTATTGCTATCGACAGAGGACACTCGCTGATACTGTTGTGAGTCTATTTGCATTCTTGTAGGAGATTCACTAGGATAAGGTAAATTAGTTCTAGGAGAATGTTGCTGTGGTTTTATTTGTTGTTGTTCAAGAGGATAAGTGAAATTTTTATTTGTTTGAAGTTCCGAAGGAGGGACATAGGCATTTCTTCCAGATTGATTGTCCACAAAAGCGGACATTGTGTTTGAAGAGGCAGGCAAATACTTTCTACTTGAAGAATTTTCCGGGGAAATTCCAGAGCATTGAATATTAGAACCATCATAACTTTGACCACGAGCTCTTTGGAATTGAGTGTAAGAGGAGCCTGAACTTTGGGTTGAATTTCTAAGACCTTGAATCTTTCCAGTCATAACAACATAATCACTTCCATTTATATTAGTTGGGTAATAACTAGAAGTGACTTGATGACACGGACGACTTAAATTACTATCCCCAAAGTGTACCTCTTGAATATTTTCATAAACAGGAGGAGCTTCGTATGGTGGAAGATCCTTAACAGGAGATGTCGATTGATAACGATTCCCTATTGTCATTTGAGATTGAGCCTTTCTGAAACCAATGTCATAAGATTCACTTGCTATAGAATCCCTTGGACTGTTTCGAGGACTTTTTTGGGATTCAACTGAATGATAATATGGTGGATAATTTTGCGAATGTTGAGGATAAAAATCAATATTTTCATAAACTGGAGCTTGCTGACTATTTGAGCGATTTTGAATATGTTGTTGATTGGTTATTTGGTCTATTGATTTCGGTGTAGCAAATCGAGAAGCTGCTATGATATTATCACGTTCATACATTTTGTAATCAGCAACTTGAACTGTAGATCGACAAATGTCAGATGTTGCTTCCAGAAAACTCTCAATTGCTCCAAGAGATCTACTAGAAGATCTGGGGGTAACTTGAATCTCAGGTCTAGGGCCCAGAATGCGTTCATTTGCAGTTTCATCGCTTAACTGTAGGTAACCTAACTTTCCAATGTAAGAAGTATCTTCGGAATTACACATCGGTAGATCTGCTCAAAAATAAATAACATACAAAGACTTATTTTCAAGTACAATAATTACACACAACTGTCAAACATTGATTAAGTTGTAATATATAAACAAAGAGATTTTTGACATTATCCTCAATTTATGATAGAAAGTTGTTCAATATAATTTTTCATAATTAGCAATGAAAGAGCTGATTAAAAGTATATTAGATTATTTAAAGTAGGTACACTTTTATTTACCTTTCAGATGTCCATTCGTAAAAATAAAATAAATACATGCAGAATTCAATTTGTATGCCGACAAGGTTATCCTTCGAATTCAAGTACACCTAAAATTTTTACTTTTATTTCTACAAGCAACGACAAATTTTCAAAAGTTAGGAAGCAAGAAAGTTTTTAAATTAAATATATCTATAAATTTTATATTAAACAAAAGTTTTCACGAAATCAAGATTTAGATGGTTTTCGGATTTTTCGAGAATATTGGTCATAGAGTGAGTCCCTAATGAAATGTAAAGATACTTTCTCAGCTCGGCTGCTGCCTACCTGCCCGCAGTAGTTGTCATGGTAACGTACAAGAGCAGGAGAGTCAATAAATTCAAATTGGTATTCACTGACTCTTTTGCTCTTATACGTTACCATGACAACTCCTTTAGGCAGGCAGGCAGCAGACTAACTGCGAAAGTACTCTTAAGTGCATAGTACTCTGTACGAGATGCGCATTCCTCAAATCTAAATTTCAGTTAGGTCAAATCCATAAACGTAAAATTGCAAGTTGCACTATAATTTATTAAGGTACGGTCTCAGCTCTGCAGCCTGCCTGGTGCCTGCAGGTTGTCATGGTAACGTACAAGAGTAAGAGAGTCAGTGAATTCAAATTTAATGCACTTTCTCACTTACTCTTGTTGCTCCTGCCTACGCAGGTAGGCAGCCTGCAGAGCTCAGACCGTACCTTAATTTACCAAAATTCACCTTGATTCAAACAAACCATAAGGCTAAGTTCACAATAAGCTCTTTTTATGTCCTTATGCTGCGAACATAATATATAAGAATTTGGCCTGACTAGTCGAAGGCATAACCTAAAGAAGAAGAAGAAGAAGATAACAAATAAGAATACAATAGAAATGTCTTGTATTCTTATAATTTTATGTTATATTACTTTTTAAGTTTGAATCAGTGAAATTCCACTGATGAAGTAGCTGGAATTTATCGACTAAAGCACTTTAGTAATATTTTCACTGAAATTCAATCATATGTCACTGAAAACCAGTGAAATTATTACTGATTTAAACAGTCAAATCTGAAGTGCTTCAGTCGCTAAATTTCAGCTATTTCATCAGCGGAATTTCACTGATTCAGACTTAGAGAGTACGAAAGGTCTTTTTCTCCTTCATTTTAATGAATGACATTTCTCAATATGTAAATGTACAGAAAGGTTGCAAGGCATATAAATTAATTATACTGCATTTTTATGAATATTTCAATAGAAAAAGATAGAGTTAAATAACACATAGAAAAAATTATTCTCTTAATAAAAATTTTTAAAAAGTTCGTAATTGTTCTTTTCCTGCTCTTATTTACTTCGTTTCCTTATCTGTCTTAAGAAGAGACTTCCGCTCGCCCAGAATTATATTCCTCACGAGAACAACTGGCACATCTGAACTTTTAGACCTTCTTGTTTCTTAATAGAATGATGCACCAAGTTTCATAAAATTCCATAAAATTCAACATGAATTAAAAAAAATAATATTGAACTTTAATTTTGTATATATTTTTGAACTCAAATCGGGTTAGTAATATTAGATTAAATGTTACATGTAACTTAATTGCTTAAAGCCCACCCAGCCAGATATCTTCCTGGTAGCTTCCAGGAAAATATTGTGCTGTGTCGGAGGTTATATTATATTATTAGTATAATTAATGCAATATTATATACACTTTAACACCCTACATAATTGAAGATAGTAATGTTTAATATCGTGGTTGAAGTTGAAGCCCTTTTACGGCTCCTCTGCTCGATATAGTAATATTGTGTACAGTAGATGATCCGGCGATCATCGAATCCATCCTGAGAGGGGAAGCAGCCTTCCCCTCCACCAACATGAATGGATTCACGCCCGTGCCCTAAACCGAATTCTCGGCTGGCAGTGGCGATTGTGATGTCGCATAAAACTGCTATTGAGTTATAAATTAATATGTAATAATTATTACTTTCAAAGGTAAAAAGTGAAGAAAATATAGTTGACAAAGTTTTGAAATATATTTATTTTTGATAATGGAATTTTCAAATTTTTAAGACAAACAACATATGGTTAGATTCGTAAATAATACAAGAAATTCGAATTTAATAAAAAAACTTAAAAATGTTAATATTTAAAAACTCATGTTAATATTTTGGTTCAAAATGTCATTAATCTAAACTGCTTAATGAAGGTTTAACATCGGGCACCCGCGGTGCTACCCTCGCCCGATAACTTGGGCCCTGGCCTCCGACAGTGGGGGTACATCACTTCCCCTTCATATCGCTCGACACGCTCTTCGAGTAGTCCGCTTTGGTCTGCAGTTGAGGTTAGTGTTTGTTTTGCGAGTTGTCAACTTTTTCTTTTAGTATTCATAAATGTTTTGTGTCTTTAATAATTTTACATATTCTTATACCAAGAAAGTAAAGGCAATGAAATAAAAAAATAATTGCTTTTAATAACGCAACAAAATGAGTTTTCATTACAAGTTTTTTACTTTACACGATGTAACGGGTACGAGACAAAGTAGTTGTTTTGTGAAAATTTCGATTTCATGAGTCGCAAAATGGACTTTTAAAATAATCGACGGGTGACTTTTGATGGGTGATTAGTGACTTTTCTTAATCACAGTGTTAGTTCTTCTTCTACAGGATCATGAACAATATTAAAGTTATATAAAATTTAATAACCTCAAAGGAATATTATGTTATTTCTTTAAAATGAAAAAATGATTTTTGTGCTTTTGATGAATAATAATCCTAGAAGTGAAGCATTCTGGTGTACTTTGTGAGGTAAGCTGCACCTTTTTTGCTTAATTTATATCAGCTAATGTTACAAAGCGCTCAAAAAAAATTCTTTCTTGCCTACTGTTTTGAAATTAATATTCCTAAGCATCAACAAACAATACCTATGTCCTACAATAGAAAAACATACGTAAGTGCATGTTAGGTTGAACGGAGCAATTTAAGAATAAAGACTATTATTCCCAGCTGAAAATATCCGCCTGAATACATTTCGGGCGGAATTCCATGTGGATATTTGAAACTATCCACAAGGTTTTCCGCCTAGGTTTTTTTAACATTCTAAATAAACGTCCAATATTTTAAACTACCTCTTTAAAAACGTGAAAAATAGGGAGTCCTTCCTTTAGGGTATCATTATTCGAATTTGATATCCATTTTTAAATAACTTTTTAACGGTAATCTACATTGATTTTCGTACGGAAAATCCGGGAGGTTTGTTTCATCTGGATGTTTCTTGAAGTTTTTGGGCTACACAAAGTACTATATGTGTATCATTTTCCCATTGTATTTTCTCATTTTTCGCAAATTTCAATACTCCTGTGGAAATTGCCTTTCTTGACCCTGACTAGAAATTTCTAAGTAGTAAAATCTATACGGGCTTTGTTAGACAACTATAGTTAGTTTTTCTGACTAGTAAAACTATGTGGTTGAATTTTGTTAGACAACTATAGTTAGTTCTTCTGACTAGTAAAACTATGTGGTTGAATAACATAACCTAAAATTCTAGCTCGTCAAATCCTGGCAACCCTGGTCATAAACCGTATAAGGTTAATGACATAAAAATGTAATATTCTTTTGAAATTTAATCTTTTCCTTATTTTTATAAATCCAAAAAAGTAAATGTATTCTGTCTCCAAAGATTTTGAAATATATCAGGTGGGGGAACAGACCACTTTTCTGATACTTTACTAAGGTAAAAGCAGACCTCCCCTTGTGTCCATTCGTAAACCTCATAAATCCAAAAGTCCGATAAACCGGCGTTCGAGTGTAGTTCTTAAATAATAGAACATAAAAATTTTATTTAAGGTTAGCCGCAAAGACTGTTGAGAAATAGAACTTTTCGTGTACAATACATAATAACAACTATCATAGGCTGAGAAAATTTCGTAAAAATAATTTACCTTAAACTCTCTCGTACAGAAATCTATTTTGCTTGGTCTATGCAACTTGCTATTTTACCCCACTACACAGAGAGAAAATATATTATATATTTTCTAAAAATATTTTACAATTTGAGGAAAAAGTGCAACAAACCGAAATTTTGACATACAAAAAAAAAATAAATAAAATGAAATTTAGTATAGTTATATTAAAATATATTAAAATTCTTGATATTTGATATAATTATACTAAATTTCATATCATTCTTCTCACTGTTTAGTATTTTTTATATAAAAATTTCGCTTTGCCCCAATTTTTCCCCAAATTGTGAAATACTTTTACAAAATTTAATATAATTTTCTTTCCGTGTACTTTCCAAGTTAAATTAATATTGAGGTAATGTTGTCAATGTTTTACTTACAAAAAATAAATATGTTTAGTTGTAACACGGTCACTCTCACATGGCAATGGGCAACGATATTGAAGTCCACAACGTTTATGATAAACGATTTAAAAGAAAAATATTTTTCTATTGTAATTTTTATTTAATTTTTACAAAAAAAAAAA
>JUFY01022409.1:0-15043 GCA_001855655.1 Leptopilina clavipes
ATTTTAATTTTCAATTTTAATTTTCAATTTTTAATTTTCAATTTTCAAATTTAATTTTCAATTTTCTATTTTCAATTTAAAAAATTCATTGATTTTATTTATAGCAAAAATAGTTACTAAAGTTAATTAATTTCATAACATAATTTTAATCCTGTAATAATTACAGGAGCGAATAATTGGGTGATTGTCAAATAAAGATATAAAAAATCGGGTCAATGATAAATCTCGTTATAATCTAATACCGTGATTCATTCAATTATGATTCTCCAATTTTATGAAATCACAGAATTAAATTTGACTTGATAAGAATAATGATACAACATTTAATCTATACTTAATTTATCAATTAAATAAATAAATTTTTAATTATAATTAATTAATTAATCGAATTATGTAATAATTAATCAAAACCTCGAAAATAATTAATTAATTAATTTCCATCAATGGTAATTATAATTAATAAATTAATTTCAATTATAATTATAATTAATAAATTAATTATATTATAATAATTAATATTTAAAACTTAATAGCAATATTTTTAATTTTAATTTTTAATATTATTTTAATAATTTAAATATATTACTTCATTTTTATTGAAAAATTTATCTTCATCTGAAAATTCACCGTTGTTGTTATTATTTTCAACATCTTTACTTTGTTCTTCTTCATCATCTATGGTGGAATTTTGCATTAAAATATTCAAGTTACTCATTTAATCACAATTTTGCAATATTAACACTTTTTCGATTTTTAAGAGTAAAAACGTTAAGAAATAAATTTTGTAAAGAAAATTAATATTTTCTAATTCACTTGTAATTAATTTTTAACTCTTTAAACAAGAAGAAAAAATTCACTGCTAGAGCAAAATGTCCAGACTTTTATTCTTATCAGGCGTGAGACAAATTTTATCAGCGACCAATCAAAATTCTCATTTCGTTATCTTTCGCAGTGTCATATAATATTATGAATATGTCACGAAATCTTTTATCTCATAAAAAATGTATTGCTGTTTAAAATAACTATTATTTATTTTATTTATAACATAAATAATAAATAGTTATTTTTCCCTCTCTTTTACAGATGCGGATACTTTTTAGTCGAATTTAATATTATCCATTTACGCTATTTTATTAATAATTACATACGAGCAATTTTTTTGTTTTTTACAGAAATAGAAATTTTTGATTCAAATTTCGCGGTTTGAATATATAAAAAAATGAAATGGGAAATAGCGGAACAACGAATAGGAATTGGGAACGTGTTGGACATAATGGAACGGAATGAAATTGAAAAACAAAGATGGCCGCTTTTGCAATCGATGGAAGTGCCATCTGACGTGGCAGTAAACAAGAATTCTTGATTCAGCGGTGAAAGAAAACAATTTTGCACTTAAATAAATATTTCTGACAATAACGTTTATTGAGATATCGTTTTCGTCTTCGTTTTTATCATATTTTAAATCGTTCACGTATTAATTGGTGATATTGATGGAGTCACGTCTTCCACTGTCTTGTCCTATGAAATAGTGTATTTTTATAAGGAAAAAAAGCGCCCGTAGAGGCGAAACCACGTCTCTAGAATAAATCGGAGCACATAACCGATACACGCTAATATAAATATTGTTTTGGATTCTCCGGATAAATATGCGACAATTTTATTATTTCCTGGGAATCCTGGCCGTTGGCCTTCTTCCACTCGTTTATACTGATGAGCACAACCACATTGTAAGTTTTAAATGTCAAATTTATCTCATTATTCTCTTCCTCTTCATATTTTTGCATTATTTCTTCAGAAAAAGAAAGAAAAAAACCTTATCAATTTTAAATATCAACATTCATGACGAATTCATTCAATTAGTCATAATTGAAAAATTTTCAATTTTTCTGTTTTATCATTTTGTCTCGAACTCTTAATAGCTTTTCTAAATGACATTTTGTTTATAAATAGGAAAATCTATTCGATTGTGAAATATTACTTTTTTAGCCATATCAGTTTACTACATTTTGAGTTAATGTGCTTTTGTAAAGTTTATTTCTTTTTCTTTATCATAAAAGTCATAAAAGAAAATTTTCACACACACAGGGATAAAAAAAAAACTTTTGATTAATAATTAATATATAATAACCCTGTTTACTGTAATTTATTAATATTATTGTGATGATGATGATAATAATAAATACAATTATTGTTATAGTTTTAATATTCGATTAAATAATAGAAATAAAAATAAATCAGCAAAGAATATTGATTTACTGGAAAAAAAACATGTAATGGAAAATTCAATTCTAATTCAAATAATTCAGTTCGTAGAAAAAACAGTTGTGGAATATTATTATTTTACCAAGATAGCTAATAGATAACAAACACGAAATGATTAGATTGTACCACAACTATTTTTCTAGAATTTACATATTGTGATCGAAAAAATGATCCAGATGTTTTTTAATAGTAAAAATGATGAAAAATAATATTCGAAAAGTAATAATAACGATACGAAAATGTAAAATAATAAATTCTAAAAATATCAACTGACACGAATTTTTTCAAAGTCAAATATTTTTTTTTGCTTCAAGACAATATTTTTAAACCCTAATCAATATTAACGAAGATAAAGATAAAGATCATTATTGGAAATTTTTAAAATACGTGACATTTATATTTTATTGAAAAACAATCGGAAAATAATGAATTTGGGTAATAAATAAATTCTCTTTATTTTTTAGTACGAAGATAATGAAGAAGTAATATTATGGATGAGCACAATTGGACCTTATCATAATAGACAAGAGACTTATTCATATTCTTCATTGCCACTTTGCAAAGGCTCAAAGCGGGTTATTAACCATTACCATGAGACACTGTCCGAAGCCTTGCAAGGCATCGACTTGGAATTTAGCGGTTTAGAAATTGAATATAAAGGTATGCACTTGTTTATTAAATAAAACACAGTTTTTTTTTACATTTATTCATTCAGTAAAAGAATTATGTAACTAATTGCAATTTTTTAGCTGATATCTCAAAAACGGAATATTGTGAAATTATCCTGAACGAAGAGAATTTGAAACTTTTCATATATGTCGTGAAAAATCAGTATTCATATGAAATGTATATCGATAATTTGCCCATTAGAGGTAAGTAATCATACTTTCAAAATAACATTTAGTTAAATAGTTTCCAATTTTGTTCATAAAGCGAAATTTGGTCTTTTTGGCTGTAATTAAATAAATAATTTTTATTTTTTAACAGGGGTTGTTGGAACCCAGGAAGGAAAGGATGAATTTGCTTCCTACTATATGTACACACACAAAGTATTCGAAATTGGTTACAATGGGAAGCAAATTGTGGATGTTAATTTAACAACCAATGGTCAAGTGAAACTGGTTCCAGGTGCTCATATTTCCTTTACATACGAAGTTAATTGGAAAAAGAGTACGACAAATTTTGAGGATCGATTCGATAAATACTTGGATCCAAACTTCTTCCAACACAGGGTTAGTGTTTTTTTCTGTTTATATATTATAAATTTCTTTTTAAATAACTTTTTTTTTCAGAAAAGATACAATTTTTGAATATGGAAAATGAATTAATAGGTGAAATAAATGAATTATTTTAGTTATGATGAATTAATTGAACTTTAATTATTTTGCAGATCCATTGGTTCAGTATCTTCAACAGTTTTATGATGGTAATTTTTTTGGTGGGACTTGTTTCGATGATATTAATGCGAACTCTGAGAAAGGATTACGCACGGTATAGCAAGGACGAGGACATGGACGATATGGAAAAAGATTTGGGTGATGAATACGGATGGAAACAGGTTCACGGAGACGTTTTCCGACCAGCAAGCCATCCAATGTTATTTTCCGCTTTCATTGGTGCAGGCTATCAGGTACTTTTATTCATTTAATTTAAACAAAAAAACAGATGCACTGAAATGGAGAATTATAATTTTTAATTTAAAACTAAAAGGTGTAAATTTATGGGAATATTTAATTAATTTTTCCTGAATTGAGGGGTTGGATTCTATAAATTTATTAAATGAAAAATAAGGTAATTAAATATTTAATAATTTATTTACTTTCAGGTAACTGTTGTCGTGTTTAGCGTGATTGTTTTCGCGATTCTTGGAGAACTTTACACAGAGCGTGGATCAATGCTGTCGACGGCAATTTTCGTTTATGCGGCGACTTCACCAATAAATGGTTATACAGGTGGTGGTCTGTATGCACGAATGGGAGGACGAATTTGGATTAAACAAATGTTGCTCAGCGCATTTTTGATACCCGTCCTAGTTTGTGGCACTGCCTTCTTTATTAATTTCATCGCAATGTACTATCATGCGAGTCGAGCCATTCCCTTTGGCTCAATGGTGGCAGTCACCTGTATTTGCATTTTTGTCATTCTTCCACTGACATTGGTGGGGACAATTTTGGGAAGAAATCTCGCGGGTACACCGGACGCGCCTTGTCGCGTGAATGCAGTGCCAAGGCCAATTCCCGAAAAAAAATGGTTCATGGAACCATTGGTGATTATCATGCTCGGAGGAATACTACCATTCGGATCCATTTTCATCGAAATGTAAGTTCGTTGGTGTTTTGCTCTTAAAATTTCAATAATGAAAATAAAAATTCTTAGAAATTTTATTAATTATCTTTTCCCCTTTCAGGTACTTTATTTTTACGTCATTTTGGGCGTATAAAATCTACTACGTTTATGGTTTTATGCTTCTAGTGTTCATTATTCTTATCATAGTCACAGTGTGCGTTACGATTGTTTGCACTTATTTTTTGCTGAATGCCGAAGACTACAGATGGTAAGATTCTTAGCCTATTTAAATTACTTTAAATCTTTTTTTTTTGTAAATTAATTATCTTGTCTCAAATAAAAAAAAAAAATTAATGAAAAATTGTTTTCAGGCAATGGACAAGTTTCCTAGCAGCAGCTTCCACATCGGGATACGTTTATCTCTATTCATTTTACTATTTCTTCTTTAAAACGAAGTAAGTCTGATTTATTAAATTATGGCAAAATTTGCAAAATATTTTACATTTTTAGATAGTAATTGAAAAAACATTTTTTTAAATTGGTTAAATTTATTTGGTGAATCAATGAAATTACTTGTTTTCAGAATGTACGGTCTCTTCCAAACAGCATTCTATTTTGGTTACATGGCCCTGTTTAGTGTGGCTTTGGGCATTATGTGCGGAACTGTTGGTTATATTGGAACCAATACATTTGTTCGCACGATATACTCGACCGTTAAGATAGATTAAGCGTTCGAATTTTTACCAATGTGTGTAATGTTATTGCACACTTTTTTAAAACGATACTTATTCGCGTCATTTCCGACGTTCATCTCTCTTATCTCTCTGAAGGGGATTACAAAAAAAAAAAAAAAAAAAACCAAAATTTGCTAATCCTCGACGAAAGAAAACGAAGATTCTTTGATGCGTGATATAGTTATTTTGGTCTATTATTAACGACGTTAAATTTCGAGAAAAAATATTAATTACTATTTTTCTCTTTCTCTCTTATTGAGAAACAGTATTTGATTGTAAACGTCATCAATTACTAGTCAATCGATAGAATTGCAAATGGGATTTTAAAAAGTCGTTAAAATTCACTAAAATATCAGTATGAACGAAAATCATCTAAGCTGTACAGTGTTTAATACTTTAGTGATTCATTTAATTTCGATAAATAATCCTTAGAAATTCCATTTATATATATATAAAAAAAAAGGAAAAAAAGTAAAGTGAAAGAAAGAAAGAAGAATGTGAATCGTGAAAGTTTGAAATCGCTCGACGTAGTTTTAAAAAAAAAAGAAGAAATATGGGAGCTTTTTAAATACAAATTAAATGTGGTCGCGCAAAATATCAACTATTAGGATATACAAGATAAAAAAAAACTTTATGTATAGGATGATCTTGTGTGTTAACTTAAACCTCTTGGTTTATTTAAATTGTCAAACGCTGCCTTGTTTGTGAATCCTGCTATGTCATGACATGTAAAAGCCAATGAAGTGTTGACGTGGATCTTGCAATTCGATGAATAATGTTCGAATTCCAAAATCGAGAAGGTTATATACTATTTATGAGTATTGTGAAGCTGAATGGGGAGAATGGTATAATAAATAATTTATTACAAAATCCATCTCAATTGCTCCATCCATCGAAGGTAATATTTTCATATATTTTTTTTCTATTTTTTACAATTTATTATTTTCATTTTGGTTGAAATTTCAGTTATAAAGAAGTTAATTTTTAAAGTATATAATTTTTTCAAGCAAACAATTCAAATTTATAATTAATTTTTAATCAAAAAAAAAAAAAATAAATATAGTTTTTTCTTAATGAATTTTTATTTGAAAATTTCTTTTAGTCCCTAAATTTTCACATGTTAAATTTCTCACCACTTTATGAAAATTCAAGGGAGAAAAATCGACACCACAAATTATATTTTAAAAATATTTTTTGAAATTATTAACATTCTACTTTTTTTTTTTTAAATTACCCAACAATAAAAAATAGTATTAAATTTTTTATTTTTGAAATAATTTTTTCTCTTGCAGATATTTTGAAATCGACCGCCATGGATTACGTGGATCAAATGACAAACTCTGGAGTGGAAAAACTGAGGAAATTGTCTAAAAAAATACCTGAAAATATTTTCTTAAGATGTTCTAACTTCTAAGTGGATAATTCTTCAAAGTATGGACAACTTTACTCTTTGGAAATAGTATGAAAATGGGAAAATAATTTGAACAATTTGTTTCAGAATGGACAATATTGATCATTGTGGTGTCTGGTAAAATGGCACACGTGTATGATGTTCTACGAATCAGATGTTGTGCCGGTTTTTGGGATTGTTTACGGTAATTTTCACTGGATTTCCCAACATTCCAACACTATACATTTGGTGCCACGGTGGCCGCTTTACAACAACTGCGACGGCGCGCTGGAATTCCTGGTTGACGTTGCAAAACGATGCGAGTAGGGATAAAAGAAAAAGGTGGTTTGCTTCCACGCTGACAACGAGACGCGAGATTTTTGTCGTCCGCTAACTTCTGACATATCAAGCACAAACTGCTGTCATTTAATTGTCATTTTTCATTTACATTCCAAGTGCCAATTATTATTCAATAATAATAATAAATAAATAAAGACAATGGCTCCAAAACAGAGGATGCGTATCGCCAATGAAAAGGCTACCAAGAATATCACCCAACGAGGAAATGTTCCCAAATCAACGGTGAGTTATTATTTCATAAATATCTTTCGATGTTCATCTAACTTCTTATTTTTTACTGTATAATTTGAAAGAGAAGTTTATTGTTATTTTTTTTTAAACATGACATCAATTTCAAATGTTTAATCACAGTGGGAATTGATTATGAATTGTGATTTGACTTTTTTTTAGGTTATAATTCCCACCATCTGGAACGTTTGTTTTCCTTTAGAATTAAATTTTTTTGAAAGATTTTCCACATTTTGAAAATTTTTGCAAATTCTTTAAAGAATTTTTATAATTGTTGTTTTAATGAAATTTGCATTTTTTCAGAAAGTGCAGAATGAATCGTCTCCTGTTGGTCCTTGGCTTTTGGGTCTCTTCGTCTTTGTCGTATGTGGTTCCGGTATGTTTACGTATTCTTATTTTTTCCTTATTTTCATTCATTTATCATCAATTCTTTAAATTGCATTTTAATTTTTAAAAACTACTTTTTTATACTGTATAGAAATCTTTTTATTTTTTACAGTAAAAGTAGTTTTTATCTCATTCAAAATCGTTTCGTTGAATGATTTTAATTATAGAAACATATTCAAAAACTCAATTTCACGTAGTTTTTGATATACGTTTTTAAAATTGTATTTTTATTATTCCCGTATTTTCAATTATCGAGTTGTGTATTTTTCTTTTTTACTTTCTTATTAAAAAATTGCAATTGTTCTTTAAATATTTTGTATTTTTACAAACTTTTTTTTTGCATTAACGGAATTCTCGAAGGAAACAATAAGAAAAATTGTTAAACTAAATTACGTTTTAGTTGATTGGAAAAAACGTTTGTTATTATTTATTTTAAGAATTGCAAACGCAATGTAATATTTATTTAAAATCGTATTTTAAAATTTACATTTAATGCTTTTTATATTGTTAAAAAGCGTTTGTGGAAAAAAAATAAGCAATATTGATAAAATTCGGGCGATATTCTAAATCGTGTTGCAATACTGTTTAAATTACTTTTGAATGTCAAATACAAACAGTTTTTTTTAATCATTAAGCAAATATTTATTAATATGGTAGAAATATTTTAAAAACCAAAATTTTTAAAAGAACAATTACAAATTTTTCCATTTCTGTTTCTTTTGACTTTTTTTTGTAATTTAATTCGGTTTCATTGACATCATTTTTCACCGGAAATTGGAATTTTCATGTTCATTCATATTATTTAATATCTAGTATGAAATTTTGGAACTTGAGAATTTCGATACAAAGAAATTTCATAATGTATGTATGCGTACACGTGTGTATGTGATTTGGCTTATTTTTTTTTTTCTTAAGAAGATGCAAATTGTTGGAAGAAACATGTATTTTTTTCTTTTGTAAAAAGAAATTAATTCTGAAACCAAAAGAAGAAGTTTAAGAATAATTTCAAAGAAATTATGAACTTTATTTTCAAAAAAAAAAATGTAAGTACATAATTTTGGAAAATAACCTTTCCCCTTTTTATTAATTATCTGATTGATTAAATGGAGCAAATTAATTAATTGAATGAATTTGAGAGCATGTTCTTTTTATTAAAATTAGTTCAATTTTTTTTTTATCTAATATGTTAACTTTTTTACAGCCATCTTTCAAATAATCCAAAGCATAAGAATGGGATAAATACTCGGAGAGGAGAAATTCATCTTTATTAAGGAAAATCTACCAACATTTATTGAACATCATCAGTTTTGTTTTCAACAATTGAACGATGAATCAACTTCGGATAATTTGAATTCAAAATGACGCTCAAAGAGCTCGAATATTATTGAGCCATTTAATCCTCTAATGAGTCTTGTGATGAACATTAATTTGATACACAAAAAAAATTAGAGGATTTTGCAATAAAACTTCCTCGTTCGGCTCAAAGATTTTATTTATGAATCCAAAAAGAAACACTAGCATTTATAAGCGTTTAATAATATAAAAATGACAACAACAACAACAACAGCAAAAACTATTTTAGTCTCAATCACAATATGACCGTCGATGAACGAAACTCTCAAGTTTTCATTGTGAGAGAAAAAAATGTCCAAAGCACTTAAAAAATTGATTAACATTGATTTAAAATTGTATAAATAATTTTTATGTAGATTTTCCTTTATTCACAACATTTTCACTTGTCAATTTTGAAAACATTCCAGATTCTTCCATCGACGTTTCATCTATGAGATAATTTGTATATAATTATTGATATAATATTGTATTTTCATTCATCTATGGCATTCCATTATAAACTGATGATCTTTGATCAATAGATAAGGAACGCTTTATACTCTTAACGCTCTAAATAAAATATTCTGTAATAATTGAAAATATATTTACATACAACATTTATCATTGAAATAAATAAATTATACTGATACTGAAGTTATTATTTGTAATTTGTAATTATAATAATTTATGTATTTATTTGAATATTTCAATGTTAAAAAGTTATTTTGTTTAGAGAAAAACAGTAAGTAAATTTTATTTGATATTTAATGATTGTTATTAAAAAGTATACCAAAATATGATTTTAATAATTATTTTATGTTAATAATTTTTTGATTATAACCTCAAATTGTTACGCTTTTAGGTTTTACGATTCTCGAATTACGTAAATTATTAATAATTTACTAATAATTAATTATAATTATAATTATTAATAATTTTTCGATTATAACCTCAAATTGGTACGCTTTTAGGTTTTACGATTCTCCAATTACGTAAATTATTAATAATTTACTAATAATTATAATTATAATTATTAATAATTTTTCGATTATAACCTCAAATTGTTACGCTTTTAGGTTTTACGATTCTCCAATTACGTAAATTAGGTGTTATTTCGAAAAAATGTTTATTTTCTATTTTATTATTATTTTTATTATTATTTTTATTATTATTGTTTATTATTCAAACAAAATTGATTAATTATTTTATTCTTGATAATCAATAATTTAAAGGAATCTGTATTTTTCAGGCATCGACAAATGGTAAATGAAGATTGACGATAGTTTACATGCTTCACCGCAGGAGTGCGCGCGTATACTTTCTCCCACTATTCAGTAGAGGGCGTCACGCGCTCTTAGCGTCATTCAGTCTCCGGTGCTCCTTGGGGTAAGTTCTATTTTAAAGTGGTAATCTTCAATTGCGAATCAACATCGCATTGTTTTGTGAGTCTCTTTTTTTGTTTTCATTCCTTGTTAATAATGTACTGTTTTCCTTTTAAATTGCTGCCATAAGTTTCTTTGCATCGATTTGATGCCGATACGATCGACATTCACTGTGACAATAATGCCCACGCGGCCATGTTCATTTCTCGAAGATTTTAGTTTCTAATTAATTAGTTTCGCATTAAACATGAGACAATTATCTTCGACATGTGAAATATGTCGCTTGCGCATTGTTTTTTTCAGTATAATTTGTTCACATCGGCAGGAAAAATTGATGTGAAAAAAAGTGTCATGGCGGCAGCGTCACTTTCAAATGCGCCATCTGTAGGTGTGGCATTGAAATAACATTTTGTAGAATTTCCGCATTCTTTTTTTTTTATGGTAAATCGATATTTTTCCTATTCTTGCAGATATATTATAAAGTGGTAGATGTCGCTTAGCGAAATTACCACACATGAATAATTTTTCGCTAATTGACAATCGCTGAATAATATATGAATAATGTGTGATTTTATGTTCGAGTCATAAAGAAAATTGAGCTTTTGGTTGTCGGGTCGGTGTTTAATAAATATTCTTTTGTCACATAATCGAAATATTTATATCAAACAATATAATTGATTGAAGTGTGATTAATTTGATTGTTTTTATTCAGGAATTTGTACGCACTGAAGTTTTTGAGGTTAAGTCGACGCTTGCGTACAAACATGTGTGGAACTTGGTGATTTCAGTATAGATCGTATAGAGTTTTTTTCAAGGTGACCAAGTGACCACTGTAATGTTTCCGCCATTTTGTATTGCGTGATGCAACGTGTCTAAAATTTTCGTTTAATATACAAGATAAATGGGAGATTTATTATCAACAAACAGTTGCAATAATGATTGTTGATCATTGTTAGATCAAATTAACGTGTCAACCTAACCTCAAAATCATTGAAGTATGTATAAATACATTGTTTAATGAACTTTTGAAATAATGATATAGACGAATCAACCTAACCTCAAAATCAATTGTGGACCTTTCTGAAATTTTTTTTCTTTTTTTGAATTAATTTTTTCCTACTTTTTCAGAGTAAATAGGCAAGGATCATCAGCTTCCGGTCTCTATACAGAAGTGGGGAAGGAAGTCTCGACAACGAAACAAGGATCATCAGCTTCCGGTCTCTATACAAAAGTGGGGAAGGAAGTTTCGACAACCAACATGGATCATCAGCTTCCGGTTTCTATACAGAAGTGGGGAAGGAAGTTTCGACAACAAAACAAGGATCGTGAGCTTCCGGTCTCTATTCAGAAGGAAGGAATGATGTTTCGACAATGACTCACAAGGATCATCAGCTTCCGGTCTAAAGAGGATTAGACAACGAAGAAGATGTCGATTTTGTTCCTGAAACTGCAATAATCCGCGAACGGTGAGTCATTTAAAAAAAATTTAATTCCGTCTTTTACTATAACAGAATTAAATTTCTGAATTATCGACAGGCGCTCTATCGCTTGTTGTCGGTAAAGAAATTTTCAATTTAGTTTCCGAAGGTAACAGTTACCGACTATCTAACACGGATAATGTAAATCCCAACCGATAAATTACAAAAAAAATCTCGTTTTTCGGTAAATCTTTGATAAATATTTCCCTTATTTTACACAATTACTTTAATAATAATTAAATAAAATTGAAAATATAATTAAATAGTTACTATTAATGCCAATAGTAATAATTTGCATATATATTTTTCAAAAATTTTTCCATATTCCAAAAAGCTACGATAAATTAAAATAATTTTAATAAAATAATAAAATAATAATATATTCAGGAAGCAAATGAAATAAATGAAAGAATATTATTGAAAATTTTAAATTAAATTTTTATTTCAAAGTAGGTTGAAGATTAATTCAGACATGACAGGAGAGGAAATTATAAAATCCCAGAGACAGAATTTTTTTTTTTTTTTTTTTTCTAATTAAAAGTCATAGTTGACTGAGTTTCAATAAAAAAAAGGAGAAAAAAACTAATTTCTTTATACAAATGAAAAGGGCGAGCACTCGTAATGTTCTTAATTTAATTAAGAGTCAGGTGTGTGTTGATGAAAAAAAAGGAAATGTCAGTATTTTTTTTCTTTGTTTTTAATATAAATATATATATATATTTTTTTTATGACTTTCGTGTTTCCAAGATCCATTAAATTTGAACAGGTTCGCAATATAATCTCGTTTTTCTTTCTTCTTCCCTTGCAATACCTGACTGGATTGGCAGTCTGGATTTTCAGAATATCTCTCACATTCTCTCTTGTTACGACAATTGTCACACCCCTTCTATCTCTTTTGCCTTCTTTTCTTTTTTTTCCCCCCCATCTCCACCCACCCCGATCAGAAACAGTATTCCTGTTGATTTGGGTGATTCAGAAACGTAATTTTGTCTGGATTTACGGCTATTTGCACTTTATCTTCAAATACGAGCGCAAATACAAATAGAAATTTTATTCGAAGATCGGGTATACACTGAATAGCCAAAATCTGTTTGAGGGAAGAACAACAGATTTTCTTTTTTTGATTTAAAACAGTTTTTTTATTATAGAAAATAAAAATTTCAGACATTATTTTGTTTTTTAAGTATTATTCCATTGTTTTTATAATATAAACAAAATAAATAAATTGGAACAAAATTGATGGATTGATTTCGAGTATGAGAAAAGTAAATTTTTTTTTTTATTGACAATAGTGGACACTCAAATATGAAAATATATGGTCGTTTAACGGATGAAGTATTTGTATTATACTGGCAGTCATGAACAGATATTTTGCAATATATTGTTGGTATAATATATATAGTTAATCTGACATAAAATCCATGTCTATTTGCATCAACGGAGTATCTCACAATCTGGAATTCTACGAACCGTGAACGTTTATTCCACACTTTTGTCTCACACTACTTTATTGATATCAAGCACCTGTCATTTACATATTAAATTCAATATTAAATAGTTTCCCTTCAAAATATATTTTGCCATTGTTTATCAATATATTAGCAAATTGTTTACACGAAATATTCTCAAAATTTATTCCAAAAATGTATTTTGCAATTTTTTTATGTCAATTTTGTTTAATTTCCTTTTTTCATTGTAAATTTGTATATATCAGTGATGAAAAATGATAAATTTGTCTTAGAGCCAGACTGAAAAAAATATTTATTTGATTCAAATAACCAATTTGATTCAAATAGATTTATATTTGTAAAAAAAAATATTTATTTGGTTAAAATACGTTTTATTTGCGGTTAAAATAAAATTTATTTAGTTAAAATAAACTATATTTGGTTCAAAAAAATTTTATTTGTTTCAAACATATTTTATTTGGTACAAAATAATTTTATTTGGTTCACATAAACTTTATTTGATTCAAATAAAAATTTTATTTTTTTTAAAATACATTTAATTTGGTTAAAATAAAATTTATTTGTTTAAAATACGTTTTATTTGGTTAAAATAAAATTTATTTAGTTAAAATAAACTATATTTGGTTCAAAAAATTTTTGTTTGTTTTAAAAACATTTTGTTTGGTTCACATAAGCTTTATTTGATTCAAATAGAAATTTTATTTGTTTAAAAATAAATTTAATTTGGTTAAAATAAAATTTATTTAGTTAAAATAAAATTTATTTGGTTAAAATAAAATTTATTTGGTTAAAAATACGTTTTATGTGGTTCAAATAAAATTTATTTAGTCAAAATAAACTAAATGTGGATTAATAAAAATTTTATTTGTTTAAAATGTATTTTATTTGGTTATAATAAAATTCATTTTGTTGAAATATTTTTTTTTTTTGAGTGAATGATTTGGTGGACGACTTTTTATTACGCAATCAAAAAATTTTTTCTGTTTGAAAATTTAAAGTGTTTTGAAAAATTTGAATAAAAGTGGAATTTTCATTTATTCATCATCAGTTCGAGATATAAATTTTGGCAGTATATTTAATTTTACCTTTGCATATATCTCCCTCGATTGTTTAATTTTAACGTTTTCGTTTTCCAATAAATGTTAAAATTCAAATGACAATTTTGCATTTAAGATGAGACAAGACAGAATCCTTTATTTGAATTAATAATACAAAATGATGGCAATGTCTATTGTTGCCAGTATTAAATAATTTATATATAGGAGAATGAAGGAAAAACCGATTTTGATGAGATGAAATTTTTATTAAAAAGAAAGCTATATAGTGATTATTTATAAATAGATATAATGTATAATGTTTTGAAATCCGAGTTATATTATATATGTACATATAATGTAATTTAAAAGATTCCGAGACAAATTTCGCTGTGTATTACCTTGAGTGAAGATATACGCACACCCTTGTCATTCTGTTATCGACAATCTGCCAGGAATGGCCTCCCTGCCTCTAGGATAGATCCCTGTCACGTGCATTTTTCAAAATAACTTTGTAATATCAAGTAAAATAGGTATAACGTTTCCATCATAAATGGGAAATGTTGCTTTCATATTAATTTGTTTTTTCTTTTTTTAATGTGCATTCTTATATCCTTCGACTAAAAATAACTATCTGGACAATTAAATTATAATATAATTATAAAATAAAATAATATGAAATAAAATAATATATGATAATA
>JUFY01022418.1:0-16544 GCA_001855655.1 Leptopilina clavipes
AAAATGGCGAAACCAATATGGCGGACGAATTTATAAAAATTTATTAAATTTCCATGAAACTTGTTACTCGTGGGTTTTTGTGGTCGCTGGTTACGAAACTAAAGTCAGTTTTTCAAAATTCAAAATGGCGGATCCAATATGGCGGACAAATTTTTAAAAATTTGTCAGATTTTCTTGAAACTTGTTACTCAGGGGTTTTGGGGGTCACTGATTACGAACCTGAACTGAGTTTTTCAAAATTCAAAATGGCGGATTAAATATGGCGGACGAATCTTAAAAAATTTTTAAGATTCCCTTGAAACTTGTTATCGGGGGGTTTTTGGGGTCGCTGATTACAAATCTAAAGTCAGTTTTTCAAAATTCAAAATGGCGGATCCAATATGGCAGACAAATTTTTAAACATTTATCAAATTTCCTTGAAACTTGTTACTCAGGGGTTTTGGGGGTCACTGATTACGAACCTGAACTCAGTTTTTCAAAATTCAAAATGGCGGATTAAATATGGCGGACGAATCTTAAAAAATTTTTAAGATTCCCTTGAAACTTGTTATCGGGGGGTTTTTGGGGTCGCTGATTACAAATCTAAAGTCAGTTTTTCAAAATTCAAAATGGCGGATCCAATATGGCAGACAAATTTTTAAACATTTATCAAATTTCCTTGAAACTTGTTACTCGGGGGTTTTGGGTGTCGCTGATTACGAATCTAAAGTCAGTATTTCAAAATTCAAAATGGCGAATTCAATATGTCGGACAAATTGTTTTGAAATTTATCTGTATTACTTTACATTTTTTAATTGGAGGTTTTTATGGTTGCTGATTACAAATTTGAAGCCAGTTCTTTGAAATTCACAATTCTGTGTCATTTAGTGTAACTGTGTACAAATTATAATTCAGTCATTCTGGACAACGACAACTGTTGGATCTAATGCTATGCTTACTCTTAGCATTACCCAGAACTAACGACGGGGACGTGGTAAGCTGCTAGTTCCTCTTTTTTTTTCTTTTTTTTTGTATTTTTTTGTATTTTTGTATTTTTTTTTTACTTTTTTGTTTTTTATCTTAAGATATAAATAATATAAATAATTAAAAATATATGAACGAACGAAATTTGAGGATAAAAACCTATCTTTAGGAGTGGTAAAAAGCAAAACAATTTCTGGTTTGTGATAGGCAGAGCGGGACATTGCAAATTTTACAGATCCATGTCGTTCGGGTTTGATTAGTTTTTGTACTGCAATGAGCACAGCGCCTTTGTGAAGTGATACTTTCAGGCATATGAGCTGAATGCGATTGTCGCTTTTGTATGGATACTTGCGGCTTATGAGCAGAGACATCAGCAACTTTACGTTTTCTACCCTTTGAATTTGGTAGCTTGTGTCCAACTAAGGCATCTACTAACTTTAGCCTAAATTCTTTAGAAGACAGATTAGTTTCACGCTCTTCTCTTTGTATATGATATAAGCATTGACTACAGTGACATCCAAGAAATGGAAAAATATTCGCAACCACCATTTCTTGGACTTTCGGTCAATCTTATATGTTGACAAGAGTTGATCAGCCTTATCGACATAGCCCATGTGCTCGTTGTAATCAGCAGCCATTACAGGACAATTGACAGATTTCAATGTGCCATCTTTTTGCTTACGATTTACCAATACTGCTTCACGTGGATTGTGATGGTTAGACAAAAAGTAGACAGCCTTTTTGTCCATCCATTTGATCCATCGAATGCCTGTATTGGATGTCCTAAAATCGCTGTCACCGTGGTGCATTTCCTTATCAGGAATATTACTTTTCGGCAATCTTGAACGATTTTGACGTACAGTACCGCAAGCGAAAATGTTATCATTTTTCAATGATACCATGAGGTCTACACCAGTGAAGAAATTGTCAAAATATACGTGGTGATTGTTACCAACTAACTCTCGTGTAAGGTCTTTGACAACTCTGGCTCCCAACTGTTTTTCTGTACTTTCAGTTTTACCTGTATAAAGCTGAAACTCGCATACATATCCCGTTTCATCCGCTCTAACCCAGACCTTGTATCCGCGCTTTACGGGTTTGAGAGGCATATACTGCTTCATACTACTGCGTCCTTTGAACTTGATCATAGATTCATCTACACTTTGGTGTTTACTCGGGTTCCAACATTTCTTAAAATTGTCATTTAGCTTGTCTAAAAGTGGTCTCAATTTGTACAATTTATCATATCCTGATTGCCCCTTCTTTGGTTCTGTAGTGTTATCAGTGATGTGTAAACTGCCAAGAAAAAATCCAAACCGAATGACTGACATCAACGAGCTTATATACGGATCATGCAACTGAGGATTTACAGACCAATAATCCCGATAGGAAGGAGACTTTTTAACTCCCATTAAAATATTAATTCCTAAAAAAATCAATAATTCCTCCTTAGTTGTAGGCGCATGGTTATACTCTTTTTGTTGCAAATAACGATTTGTTTCTTGAACAATCAAATCTAACAAATCATCCGAAAATAAGCAAAGAAATATTTCTAATGGTGATTTGGCATTATCGGGAATGTTAGGTCCAACTGTTTTCGTGAACGGAGCATTAATTTTTGCTTTTCCTGATTTTACCCACCTTTCACCATTCTCTAAAACATCATCGTCGGAATCTGTAGAATTCTCCTCGTCAAGAATACTAGAATTGCTATTCTCACTAGCTGTTATTCGCATTGCCGTTCTATTCAAATCATCATCTTCATCAAGATCAGAGTCATATAAGTTGTCAATAGACTCAGTATCGCTTGGAATATCGGCAAACTCTACCTCTTCTTCCATGTCCTTAGTCGAATCAAAAGTTCATACAAGAACGCAAAAATACGCTAAGTTGTTCGAAGTACGGATAAAAAATGAAAAATTTATAACCGTTATATAAACTTTTGTTTACCTAAATATAAAATACTAAGCGAATCAAATGATAAACGTAAGACGAGTCAAGCTGCTGAAACAATATTTGCTTACTAAATGTACTTTTATATTGCAGGTAATAAATGAAATAGGATTTCGAAGGCGAAGTTCACGTCGCAAGTAAACAAATAAAAGATGTTACACGAAAGAAATAACTAACGCAAGATGAATCAAACTCTTGATATAAAACAACATTCTTTTACGGGATGAACAGACGAATGAAGTGAGGTATAGGAGTGAATCGAAGGATGGATGGATGAATAAAGGAATTGGTGGATGAATAAACAGATGAGAGGATGGATAGGTGTGTAAAAGGATGGATTGAAGGGTGAACTATTGGTTGTATGAACGAAGGGGTAAATGGATGGTAGATGGATAGATGGATGAATGGATGAATGGATGGATGACTTCAGATTCGTAATCAGCGACCCCAAAAACCCCCGAGTAACAAGTTTCACAGAAATTTGATAAATTTTTAAAAATTTGTCCGCCATATTGGATCCGCCATTTTGAATTTTGAAAAACTGACATCAGATTCGTAATCAGCGACCCCAAAAACCCCTGAGTAACAAGTTTCAAGGAAATTTGAAAATTTTTAAAAATTTGTCCGCCATATTGGATCCGCCATTTTGAATTTTGAAAAACTGACATCAGATTCGTAATCAGCGACCCCAAAAACCCCCGAGTAACAAGTTTAAAGTGAAATTTGATAAATTTTTAAAAATTTGTCCGCCATATTGGATCCGCCATTTTGAATTTTGAAAAACTGACTTTAGATTCGTAACCAGCGACCCCAAAAACCCCTGAGTAACAAGTTTCAAGGAAATTGGAAAATTTTTAAAAATTTGTCCGCCATATTGGATCCGCCATTTTGAATTTCGAAAAACTGACATCAGATTCGTAATCAGCGACCCCAAAAACCCCCGAGTAACAAGTTTAAAGTGGATCTGATGTATAGAAAAATGTATGCCACAAAGGGTTAAAGAAAAAGGTCAACATGTATATTGCTTATTTAATTTTAAATGGAAAAGTAAGTCATCGCGGAGGTGTACTTAGAAAGAAAAGAAAATTAAGTAAAGTATCCGGGATGGGAAAACGAGAGACAAGGGAGCAAGAATTTGTGTTCTCTGTAATCTTTTTTAAAACCACAATATTCTGAGAAGCGGATGAAACACAAAGAAGGGTAACATGCCTCTAAAGAAAACCTAAACCATTTTCTCGCCCTAGCTGCCTGATATCGTCGAATGCCAGCGAGGACGCTCGTAAGAAATTCAATATGCAGGGCGTCGAGCAAGATAGAGTTCTCGAGAAAGTAGGCGGGGATAAATAATTGCATCTGGCGTAGAGAGCGCTTCGCGTGCCTTGGTAGTGGTAGTCGCACGCCGCAAAAATTAACAGTTAAACAATGGAATCTCGTTATATGGCCATTATTCGTAAACCGAGGTTGAAATAATTAGGGAGCGTTTGCGCGAGTTTCACGTAGTCAGCCCTTTTGACCTTCCGCCAAAGCCCCGCTGCTTTCCATCCCTTAGCCGTCGAAACCCGTTACACCGACGGACGAACATAAAAGAAATGGTTGTGCTTTCCCAGACACTTCATACACGCACTCCTTCAACACGTGAGGTTTTTGGCAGTGCGGTTTGCTCTTTATGGCCTTTTAATTATAAGAACTTTGTAGAACGAGAAGAGGAAAGGTTACAAATGCCAACGACCAACTTCTTTAATTTGTTCGATAAATCAAGCGCGAGAATCTGCTACTAAAAGTAGTGTGTGCCTTTCCAGGTTCGACGTCAGTCTTGATATTCATCGTTGAAATGAGTAAACTGTGATTCTTTTCCAACTTGATGATGACATGAAACGCTTAGGTATGTCGACCAGTACAAGCTCAAAAGCCAGGAGATGTGTACAAGACAGCAAAGCTAATTACGAAAACAAACAGAAACTTAAGGTTTATTACACGCGTAGAGAAAACTTCTTAGCTTTACATCATTGCTAAGCCGGCGCAAATAAAACTCACTCTAGGCACACTCATACCGCACACGAAAGAGGAACTTGCTCCATCATCTAGTGATATTTGAGTTTCAAGTTGAGGTTACGTCGATTAAACTCTCTTGAGTCGACGTTAAACCCCATCCTTGCTTCTCGTATGTCGCTCTTTACACCTTTGAAACTGCATACAAAAGACAACAGAGAAGGGTACCCGAGATCACAGGAATGCGGCACAAAGCTGTGCACTGCTCTTATGATTCATTGTTCTATCATAAAGTCCAATCTGACAATATCCCTTAGAATAACGCATATCTCACCCATTAGATTAATTGGAGGAATACCGTATTTTTGCCAATTAGCATAATTACACTTGAGAATATAGAACGAGGGTAAAGAATATGAAAATAATACATGGTAAAGAATGTAAATGAGTTTGAAAACTGAAGGCTAATTGAAAAGCAGACCTTCAATAAAAGCGAATCCATAATGTTAGTA
Organism: Leptopilina clavipes; assembly: GCA_001855655.1. Taxonomy (NCBI): domain Eukaryota; kingdom Metazoa; phylum Arthropoda; class Insecta; order Hymenoptera; family Figitidae; genus Leptopilina; species Leptopilina clavipes. The sequence continues at coordinate 5,418 of JUFY01022418.1, forward strand.
ATCTGATCTCGAATTTCAATCGCCATACTTTCAGCCAGTGAAAATTCGCGTTGGCTGGCATAGCCGCAAAATAATATGCGGCCAGCTTGACCCCAGTGTTTGGCTGATCGGCGGCTGATTACACGTGTTCCGAGCCAATGGTGGTAGGGCATGATAAAGCCAGCGAACGGTCGGGGCGGAAGGCCAGACACAGCCTCAATCACCGCAACCTGCTGGTCAGCCTAATCCGCCATGGTGGCGAGCCATTCAAAATCAATAGATAATTTCGGTATGGCCATATATGTTCATAAAGGCTCAACAATCTAATCCACGTTGCATTCAGAAACTCTAAAAAGACACACCCACGCATGAACATCAAGTGCACTATCAACACGAATTGTAGCGAGCTTTGTAGCAAAGGGAGCAAGTATATAAACAGAATATTAAGGAGAATGTTTTCTCTTTCAAGAAGCATAGTTCCAAAGCACGAGGACACGATTTTTGGTGGACATGCATTAAATATACGAATAGATTACCCAAAACAACCAATATCTACCTTTCTTGGAACTTGAGCTTTTTATAGTCAACTTGCGCGAAATAAAGGACGGGGTTGAGTAATCGCTCTTTTTGCCGATCCGCTGAGCTTTATCGTATCGCTGTGTGTGCACGAAACTCTAACGGAATGCATATACTATATATGTAGCTGAAGAGGCGGAGGGGTGGAGACAAGCAGCTAGGAAATCGAGGCTCGAAGTGAAGAGGGTGGAGAAATGGGGTGAACAGTGTGCCGCTTTGAGAGGACCTTCACGCTGAAAGTTCAATCAACCTAAACAACATTTCTGTCCAGTCGCTCGCCAAAAAGCGAGTCCGTTCACTCGATTGGGACCGCTGGCCAGCCAACCAAACCTTCCCCGACATTGGTCTGGCCTGCAACCAACTTCAAACGTGTATGAAATCATGGTTACGATTTCCATCCATTGGATATATCTCGCCTATACACTCCACCTCAATACAACTTTGTAAAATGTCTTTACATCAAAAGCTTTTGTGTCCAATACCAGAACTGAATTGATCAACGCCTAATACAATATAACGTCGGAGTCTACTCATCGCCCCGCAGTCTATTAGTTAATTTAAATTCTTTGAATAAACTATATGTACGTTTGTAATATTTCCCTTTTTAGATTCCAGGGGAAAATATCATTTTTGTCCAACTTGGAAGATTGAGTGAGTAGAGCACGATGAAACTTTGCAAATAGTTTTTTTCAGAAGGTACGAAACACGTTATCTCAAGGATCCCATCGTTCGATTCTCTTTATTATTTAGAGAGTACGTCGCGTCATAACGGTGGAAGTTACGCGTGACTCGGCGAAATAAATGAAGCACGATCGTGCGATAATAGAGCTCGTTGGGTTTTACACGTACCCACTTTCAACCGCGAAATTATTCTTGAAGATAAAGGATTTCAACGTTAATAAACACAGTTCATACATCCTTTGAATTCTATGGCTCGGCTGCTACGAGTCTGTATTTTAGACTTCTCGAATATAACTCCTAGGTTTGATAAACTTTTGATTTACTCGCGAGAGTGAACTTAATATCGCGGTTGGGATTAGTATTTGTGAATACTAATTAGGATTACATGGACGTTAGCTTGGTGCCTGTCTACGAGACTATAACACGTGCGACCGCAATACAAGTCAGACCATGCGTGTCTAGAATATCTCTAACCCCCCACTAAACAACATACGTGCCGCACGAATACCATGTCTTGTCGAGAAACAAATGGCTAGATTGATACTGGCTAGTCGAAAGTGGTGACAAAGTTGAAAACTGAAACTGAAAGTAAAGCCACCCACAAACATACACATATGAAATTTCGTTGACCGCTTCCCTTCTTGTATCACTCAAATGTTCATCTCCCACAAACCTCTTATTAATATTATCTCTGTGCCAAACAAAACAACAAAAGAAAGAGTATCTCGACTTAAAAACCTGAGAGAAGTTGTAAAAATAGAAATCAAGACAATTTTTGTTTTAGCAATAGGACAAAGAAAACATTTGACTAGGCAAGTCTATTCTTTCCGCAACAACGCCTTCTCATAACTTTCTCTTTGTCTTAAATAATGGTTCTCATTTCTCTCCTACCTCCCAAAAACCTCACACCGTGCTTCTCTGTGCTCGTAGCTTTATTTTATTTCCTCCATTGTTTCCACTCTTCGTGGGTGCTACCCTCACGTAGTTCTCCTCATTTTCCACTCACACATCGATACCTGGACCCACCAACACTTATAAGTCTCTATAAACACTAACACGACGATGGAGCCAAACATCCACAATCCTGGAAAATACAGAAGCCCCTATATCTCTTTCTCGATTCGTTCCTGGTCCCTGAATGTTGGCATTATTTTACTCGGCGGTCCCTTTGTTTCGGTTCGTCCTATTGAACCGTAAGCGAGATACAGACCTCCATGTAGCCGCGACACGATCCTGCTCTTTCACCTTCTAATAATTCACAGCTGGGTATCTTGCTTAGTGATTCCGTATTACACCTCCGAAAATACGAGTGAGAGCACTCATAATGTAAATAATTATTATCTAATTCTTTCATGTGAATTAATAATTCAAATTATTTTTTTAGGGTGTAATAAAGTAGTGAGGATAAGTTTAATTGTTATTCGATAAAAAAATAAATATTCAGCGTTATTAAATACTCTTGCATAAAATACGCTTCTACTTTGAACTTGAAGTCCGAGAGACTAAGCATCGCCGATAGCCAGCTGGAAATCTTGTGGTTACCCCTTAAAGTAGAGCCCAAAGGCGTTGCAACCCTCGAACTCACCCTTGCCAACGTCACGGAAACCAACTGACCAAACTCCACGCCTTACCTACCCCACATCCGCTTCCTCCTCTTGCAGGAGCTTTCAAATTAAAGTATAATTTCGTCCGAAAGCATACCTACATGCAGGATAATTCGACTGATTACACATGGAGAAATTCCCTTAGACTTGACAAAGTGAGTCCTTACTAAGCATCAAAGAAAAATTAATGCAACTCACATGATTCGAACGCTTAATTTTTGTTACTCGCAAAGAAATAAGTTTAAATATTCAGAAATTACACTAGCCAAAGAATTACTTTTCATCGGATCTAATCAAGATGTATAATGATTTTATTTTCTTGCAACCCTGGATTATTTGTATGGAAACAAGGATAATAAAAATGAAACGTATTAGAACCAAGATCACCCTTGTTTTTTCGTAAATTTTAAAAGAACAAAGCGAATTTGTGTCATGAGGGAAATTTCCCCGATGCGAAAGTTGCATACATTAAAAAGTTTTGCAGTGAGAGAGGAGAATTCGTTGAGGGCGGCTCAGTGCACGGTGAGTGTCATGAACAAAGGAGGAAGGTGGGGTTAATATTCGAGACAGAGAGAACCTCGAGTAAGTGATGCGTATAGAAATAGTCTGTATACGTTAATATGGCTCGGTGCGTTTTGGCATGCGACAAGGATGTGCAAAATAATATAATTTTCGTTTAATTAAAACTGTAATAACAGTTTTGACTGCATTCCGCCGCGAGGCGCAGCAAAAGAGGTGAACGACATTAAAATGTAGGAAAACGCAACTCTCGAGATAAGCGAGAGGAGCTAGATAACGAGCCGCCCATTTAGAAAATGTGACGACCGACATACTATAGAGAACACTGTGCCAAGAATCTGCATCCTTCAAAATCTGATACTTCCCCAATTAAACGTAATTTTTAAATCACGTTAATGAAGCAATCGCAACTCTCCACAGCCTTGTTGGGTAAAAAAAAGTTTCTTTCAAAAAAAAAATACAACATACATTCGGCATAACATTATTTGTTGACATGTACAAATTTTTAATTAACAAAAGTTATATACCTTGTAACGAATTGAATAAGAAAACGAGTGATATCAAATGTAAATTTATTTCGTAATAGAAAATTTGCCTCGGAATTTTTTTTACAGTTAGAAAAATAAAATGTGTTTCTCTTCAACTTTCATTTATCGCCAATTTAATTTCCTCAAACACATTATTTAGTTGAACTAATAAAATGCTAAAAACATATATTACCTTCCTAACGCAGTTACTGTAACGAGCAATTTTTTAGTCCCTATGGAGACTTCATGTATGGAAGTTCATAGCGAAACATGAACGGAAGGAAGACTGAGGGAATAGAAATAAACGTGGCGATGATGTTCCGAGTTTGAAACAATTAACATAACAAAGCGAGGAGAGCGAGTAACGGAAGATACGGCCAGCAGAACCCGCCACAAGTGAAATAGAGAGAAAGACAAAGATATAAAGGAAGAGGATGAGAGTGCCGAGTGTATAGTGCGGCGTTTCTCTTGAGATTTTGGCACCGTTTCCATCGTTGTCGAGGCGGCCTATTCCCCACTTGTGGTATTCGAAAACATTTCCCCAACCAACATATAATCGTATCCGACACCCAGTTTCGACAAAAAAAAAAAAAAAAAAAACGTGCAAACTGAAAGAAACGAGTGTGCAAAAGAACACTATATTTCTGTTGCTTCTTTTCAAAAATATTGACTCTCTTTGAAACAAAATTCTCCACTAATTTTTAATTCAAGCTAATTAACTTATACCTGACTTATTTTTTAATAAATTGACTAGTTAATTGATAAAAAAATGTATGTATAAAATAATTTTCAACTGCCACTGTGAAAAAAAGGTTAACTTCCGAAACGTCCATCAAAGCTTTTGGCTTTAAAGAAAGGAGATAGAAAATGTAGGGAGTTATGATTTTACCCTTTTATATATTAACTCCGTGAGGAGTTGACACCTAACAGCATCAGCTACCCTTCCACTTCTAAAATAAAACAAGAAAAGGGTCCTTCATCATAGAAGTATGTTCATTTCATGGACTTTTTGCTTCCTCTTTACTTTATACTTCGTTTGCTTTAAACTTAGTCGAACTTTTATATAAAAATATAAAATATCATTATATGAGTTAAATTTTAACTTATTTGGAAATCTTTTAACCTTTATCCTACATTAAAGAAAAAAGAACAAGATTAAGATCCTTCTTTTTAAAAAAAGTATATGAATATGACCATTTCAGTAACATTTTACTGGTAACAAATAAAAGATCAATAATTATAAATTATCCCTACAAAATTTTAGGACAATCCGTCAAAACGTGCATGAGATAATTTATCCATACTGTTACAAAAACACTTGAAAATTTGTTAAAATAATTAATTTTGAGAAAATAGGAAATCAACGTCACTGAAAAGCTTCCTGTGAAGAAGTAAAATTAATTTCTTTCAAAAATAGTAGCTGGAGAAGGTAATAATTTTTTGCAGTACCTATACCCTGAGATAATTGAGATTAAAGTCAAATATGATGATTTAGATTCGCGACATGCTTTGGAATTGTCGCACACTATATATTAATATTTCAAAGTACGACGTCAAATTCACACAAAATCCCTCCGTCGTCAACGCGGCTCGGCTTATTTGATTAAGACTCATTGAAGGCGCCATGTATATAATCGAGTAAAATGCTTTTGATGTGTTCGCGAACTCATAGTCCTGTCTGCAAGAGTGAAAATGCCGTCCTTAAACTACGTCTGTCGCGTGATATCACCATAAAGCTTTTTCTAACGGCAAATAAAACTCGTCTCTTCTACTCATACTGCGATATCTCGTCAACGACCTATGTCACTTTCAATGAAAAAGTCGGGAAACGGTGTCATGTGACGTAATAATGGAAAATTTACTGAACTCCGTATGTGTAAAATTTAAAAAATTATTGCGCAACACTTATAAAATACTATTTTAAGTAAATGTATTTTCAAATAAACTCTCTTGTGAAAATGTGATTCAATTTGAATATATACGTCTATAGAAAAATCATAAAACGAAATTTTCTAAAGCATTTCAAAACATAAAATATCAGTTAAGTTGTTGTCAACATCTATTTCTTTGTTTAGATTCGTAAAACTTTTTTTGATTATTTTGTAAACACAATCACTGTAAACTTAAAAGTATCAAATTGATCAAAAAATTTTGAATCAATTTGATACTTTTAAGTTAACAGTGCAGAAATATTTTGAGCAGAAATATTTTTGCAAATTTAATCTCAATGATGAAAGTTATTTTTAATCTAGCAAATCGTTTTAAATTCTTGTAACTTTAATATTTATTTGATTTTAATTCATGATTCCTCTCTCTAAATTTAAATCAGTTAGAAATAACTGATTTAAAAAACAAACATCAGTCACTTCTTCAAATATTAACACTGATTAATACTCTCTAAATCTGAATTAGTTAAAAATAACTAAATTGTTAGTCAAATCTTGACTGACTTTTTGATTTTGCAATTTGAAAAAAAAACTAATTTTTAGTCAAAAATTAACGGAAAAAATAGTCAATTTGCATAATCTATAATTGAATTAGTCACCAGAAATTTTAGTTATTTTTTTGAACATAACCTAATAGTAAATTTCTATAAACACTATATAGACTAATTTTTTAGTTAATATTTACTGGTAATTAGACCTCTTTTGTTTATAATTAGTTGTTTTTTACTGATTGCTGAGAGAAAAAGTCAGTTTAGATTTTACTGACAATAAGTTATTTTTAACTGATTTCAAGTTGAAGGAGTGACACTTTTCAATTTTTCGCATAATTTCTTCTGTCAATAATAGTAATAGGCAATTTTGTTCAGACAAAACGGTTTAAATTCTTTTAATATTTAAATCAGTAGTAAAAGTCAATTTTAGTCAGACAGGAGATTCACTTTTTTATGGACAAAACTTTTTAAAGTCTTGTAATATTTATATCAGTAATAAAAATCAGATTTAATCAGACGTAAAGTTTTAAAATCTAAAATTAAAAATTTGACTGTTGTCAGCAATTTAAAAATTTTTAATTTTATGACTGGCTGATTCTGATTTTTTACTCAGTTTCAGTCAAATGTTAATTATAAAATTCTTGTACACTTACTAGAAAATTTATTTCATTTAAGTAACCGATTACATGTCTTTCTATAAAATAAATATTGAACAAAATAATCTTTATTTAAATTAAATAATTATTAAAGCAATAATTTCTGTATTTAAATCAAAAATACTATTTAATTGACTTAATAAAATGTATTTGATAATAGTCAAGTAATCTCTTATTCGAGTGAAACACATTTTTTTCAGTGTAAATTTGGTATATATTCTATCAATTAAATAAAAATGAGAATCAAATTTTCCATAACTTTTTATTTCGGGAGTAAAAACATTTTTTGGTCAGACAAAAAAAAATTTAATTATTGTAATACTTTTTAAAATTGGTATAGGACAATTTAGTTTTAATCAAACAGAACATTATATTCCCGTAATAAGTAGTAAGACGCAGTTATAGTCAGACAATTTAATATCCTCGTTTTATACCAAACTCAGTAGAAAAAAACGGTTTTAATCAGACCTGAATTCATAAATTTTACGAAAGCAGAAATTTTACTATTTGAAATACTATAAAATTAATTAGCAAAGGACAGTTTTAATTTTTTGTAAGTGAAAATGGTAAAAATTAGTTTCAGACACTTTCCAATTTTTCTTCTTTTGGATTTTTGGGGTTCGATTTTGTAATTTCACTTTAACTTTTGATTCGATATTGACTTTGACTTTGACTTTGATTTTTAAATTTGATTTTAACTTTGACTCATTCAGAAACTCCTTTGTATCGTCATTACTACATTAATTAAATATATATGTGACAGGGAAAGTTAAAAGGGACCTACGGTCCAAAAAAATCGATTTTTTATTGTTTAGTGATTATGATAGAAAATACTTTATTCTATCACAATCACTAAAAATAGAAAACAAATTTTTTCTGACCGTAAGTCCCTTTTAACTTTCCCTGTCACATATACTGTAATGTAATCATGCAATTTATAATATTAATAAATAATGACAACAAAATGTTTGTTAATGTCACACAAAATTTTTCTAATTGTAGTTTCATAAAATTTCAATTTTTTAAAGTCAAAGTCAAAGTTAAAGTCAAAGTCTAAATGAAAGTCAAAGTCAATTTTACAGTCAAAGTCTAAGTTAAAGTCAAAGTCTAAATGAAAGTCAAAATCAAAGTCAAAGTCAAAGTCAAAGTCAAAGTTAATGTCAAAGTCAAAGTCAAAGTCAAAGTGAAATTACAAAATCGCACCCCTGTTTGCAGTAGTAAGTGACAATTTGAATCAAAGTGTTTTAAAATTTTTGTATAGAATATTGAAACTACTTTTTAAAGTCAATATCAGATATATTAAACTTCTTTTAAAATATTGAAAAATCACAGCTGAAGCAGTCTGACATGGGCAGACACTGAAAACTCATATCAGAAATTATCTATAAGAGTTACTAATCATTTACGTGATACATTACTAACAAAACCACAAAATTTTGCAGTAGAACTTTAGAAGATTAGATAAGGTAAAACAAGATAAACTTTAGTTTAAAGTTAGACTTTCACCAATTTGCGGATAATATTGAGGGAGTTATTACTCATACAGAAATATACTAAGTAAGAAAGGAGTTTTTGAAGTTAAAGTTTTCCTGTATAATAAATTCCTTCTCTGTGAAAATAGGTGTGTTTTATAAGGGGACATCTATTGTGTCAGAGGCGCTGAAAGTGTTTCCCTACAAAAAAATTTTGATGCCTATTTATGACAAAGAAGAGACATTATTTTAGAGTGTTATACCATACTTTTAAAAGTTTTTGCTCTTGTGGCAATATTTGCGTAAAAAGATAGTAAATAATTTCAGAAAAATGTTGTCACTCTGCAAAGTAAAATTCAATTCATAGTTGATTGTTATTTTTCTTTCTTAAATTTATTTTTTTTTTACAATAATTAGAATGGTTTAAAAATATACAAAATTTTAAAGCATACATTGACATTGCGAATAAATTTCAATGTTTCCATATGAAAAAGGATTGAACTGATCAAAGAAGTTGAGAAAAAACTCTAAAAATGTTTTTCACTCCCAAAAAATAAACCCATTTTGAAAATGTGACTGTGAACACTTCGTAAACGTGTACATTGAAGATACAAGAGTGGGAGAGGGATTCAGTGTACTTTAAATCACCAACAGAGCATAAACGCCAGAATTCGACCGTATCGTTCATGTCCATTAGCATCTCGTTGGGAGGCTCGTCGCGCATAGAATCGTACTGCCACATCCTGCCGCTTTCCCGTGGAAGTATAAAATGTCAATACGTTTACCGGCGTTAGTATTGTTGCACTTGATCTATGTTCATGGGCGTTACAGTAAGAACGACACACTGACTATCGTTTTCTCCTCAAAAGTAATAATACAGAGGGAGAAAATACTTTTAAAATATACTGCAAATACGCAAAATTTCCAGACAATACATGAAAGCAGTCATACACAAATTTTTGGCCCAGGGCAATGACTCCACAATGTCGTATAATATATTTTAATAAAACCATTGGTTTTTAAATCCTCTCTCTCTCTCTTTTCACCTGTCGCTAAAATTTGCTACCGACAATTTAATTATCCTCAATTTTTCAATTATATCATGTTTACCGTAAATTCAATTAAAGTCTAACATGATCAAAGTACGTAAACATCAGATAATTTTTAAAAAGCAATTAACAAAATGCACCAAAATTATTTCATAATTTTTTTCATTTATAAAATATCTAAAGTTCAAAGCTAAAGAAATAGTAATCTGTAAATCATAAAGAGAAATGAATAATAAGAATTGTCTTGAGTGTAGTTTTAAAATCCACGCTGCCAAATAGAAAATTGGGGCCACGTTTTTTAATTTTCTCTGTAGTCTTGGCCACGACTCAAAGGTAAAAAGAAAGAGCGAGAGAGAGGGTTTCGTTTAGTTTTTACTATTCTTAGCGCGATAAAGGAGAAGAATAATGCGCCTTCTTATATCTACTATTGCCAATTTTTATTACAACTCTTCGCACGATTAACTTCTTACTACTGTCATCATTTATAAATCTTCAACATTTTTGCTGTGCATCTTATTTGCCCCACATATAGTTTCGAGGAAAAAAATCACTTTACAGATCTAGCAAAATTTATGTTCGATAATAATGAAATCTTGAAACAAACCTGATTAGAATCAGTTGATTTAATGTGGCAAGAGGAAAAATTTGATTCTGGATCTCATTTTGTTAGAACACTGGTCACAATGTATAGAGGGAGAGGGAGAGAGACCCGCCGGGGAATGAAACCTGATTTAGGAGTGCGGTCCAGAAATCTCCCAAGGGACCGTGCGGGCTGACCACGGCGCACTCACTTCACTTCCCAATGTCTCTTCGAGTCCGATATCCTCTCACACCGCCAACTATTCCACCTTCTACCTCCATCTTTCCGCTCTTGTCCCACGTCCAATGTCCCATGTCCCCAGACACCAACAAGTGAGACTCTTTACCAACATCTCGTTCGCACTGCACCCGGAATACTAAAAGTCCCCATAATACTGAAACGAAATGTGCTGCGAAAACACAATGTCACCTTCGCTAGACGCTTTTGCACTCCCTCGTGAATGCATCTTCAATTTTTTTTTCACCCGCTCAACAAATAACTTGATAGCTTTTATCAGTTGCCTCAGCTTTTCCCTGCATTTTATTTCTAAGGAAAAGAAGACAAAAAAAGAAAATAAGATCCACCAAAGCTTTTAGTCGCCACGAATTTAATAATTTTCTTTACTGGAAAAACTTTTTAGACTATCTATAATTTATCAAAAAGGATCTTTACCTAATCGGATAGAAAATTCTCCACTAGAAAAACACTGTCTTTTCGCTCGTTATTACAAGATAAACTAATGCATACAAATGTCACGTCCTCGTGACTTACCTGTTAAAAATAATAATTAATGTTAGATACAATCTAATATGTGTGATTATCGATTAAAAGATGCGTTCGATGCGTATCATACAGATGTTTTCCTCCCTCTTTTTTGTACCTGATCCCTCATTAGAATTGTAACAGGGTGTTTGGACCAAAACACCCACTTATGCTGTTATTGGTTGAAATAATGGCACGTGCGACAGGGTGCTAAATTCTGATTGGAGTAACAACTGGGTGTTGAACCAGAGGTCACCTTCAGTCACCTTCAGCAGTCAAGATGTA
>JUFY01022420.1:0-12751 GCA_001855655.1 Leptopilina clavipes
TAATAATTCCTTGTAATTTTTTTTAAGTAGTATAAGTCAAATATAAACTGACAAAAAACTAAGAATTTATTGTAATTTATTTTCAGTAGTTTAAGCCAATTATAGTCAGACAAAAAGCTAAGAATTTCTTAGAATTTATTTTCAGTAGTATAAGTCAATTATAGACAGACAAAAATCTAAGAATTTCTTACAATTTATTTTCAGTAGTATAAGTCAATTATAGACAGACAAAAATCTAGGAATTTCTTGTAAATTATTTTCAGTAGTATAAGTCAATTACAGTCAGACAAAAAGCTTATAATTTCTTGCAATTTGTTTTTCAGTAGTATAAGTCAATTATAGTCAGACAAAAGCCTAATAATTTCTTGCAATTGTTTTTCAGTAGTATAAGTCAATTATAGTCAGACAAACGTCTAGTGAATTTCTTGTTAATTATTTTCAGTAGTATAAGTCAATTATAGTCAGACGAAGCATTCGGAATTTCTAGTAAATTATTTTCAGTAGTATAAGTCAATTATAGTCAGACAAAAAGATTAAAATTCCATGCAATTGGTTTTCAGTAGTATAAGTCAATTATAGTCAGACAAAAAGATTAAAATTCCATGCAATTGGTTTTCAGTAGTATAAGTCAATTATAGTCAGACAAAAAGCTTAGAATTTCTTACAATTTATTTTCAGTAGTATAGGTCAATTATAGTCAGCCGAATCATTTGCAATTTCTGGTAAATTATTTTCAGTAGTGTAAGTCAATTTCAATCAGACAAAACACTAGGAATTTCTTGTAATTCAGTTTCAGTAGTATAAATCAATTTTAGTCAGACAAAATCGTTTCAAATTTTTGTAATTCACTCTCAGTAGTATAAGTAAATTTTAGTCAGACATAACACTCACGAATTCTTGTGATATTCCCTCAGTTTATTTGAGTCAAATAAATTTTTTCAGTGTATTTATAATAGAAATTACAGAAGTAAAAAAAACTTGTTGTCTGATTAAAAATGTGTTTCATATAATGTGTCAAAAAATATATTTTATTTATAACACATTTTTCCCAAATTCATATAATTTACGGAAAATTGCGTCGATGATTTTTATCGCGAGATTTTTCTCCACTTTCTTGTTCGTATTTCTATATATTTTTCCATTCTATTTTTTCGGTACTTTTTTTCGTACTTTTTTTTGTGAATTATTTATTGGATCTTCAATTTCTCAAAGCACGTCTGTCGAGAATGAAATATTGAAGACATATTCCTCCGTTCTTATATTTTTTGATGCAATGTTTGTGATTGTTCGTTTGACGTTATTCTGAAGAATGCTTGCCTCGGAATTACGCTTGAAGAAATCGCGCTCAAGATTACCTATCGCTTTTCAAAATATGATGTGCCACTGATTTCAGCACTATTACAATATCGTACAGAAAAATACTTAGAGTCGTGAAAAAAAAATTTACATTTATTCAACCAAATGAAAAAATTGATAAGAATATTCATGTTTTTTTTTGTTTTTTTTAGTACTTTTTATTCCATTTTGTTTACAGTTTAGTTTTATTATATTTTATTTACCTTTTCTTTAATTTTTCATTGAAACTTTTTTCTGAAAAAATTAATGTCGTTATTAATAATTTAAATAAAAAGATGGTGGATTTTTTTACGCAACGATTCGAAAAATTCATAGAAATGAAAATATAAAGAAATGTTATTTTTCCGATAATTCGAAAAAATTTGGAAAAATTCGGCTGTGAATTTCTTTTATTTAAAAACTTGGATGAAAAAATTATTTTTTAATTTCAGAAAAAAATTTTCCTTGGGAGAATAATTGACAAGAATATTTTTAAGAATCATTAAATTATAAATTATGAAATTTACGAAACTTTTTTATTGGAATAATAAACAGAATTTTGATTCTCTTTTGTTTGTGTATTAAAGAGTTTTTGTCATTTTTATACCATTAAGCATCATTGATTTATTAAGTGAATCATATAGGGTTCAATTAAAGTTCCATAATTATGACGCTATGAACGCAAAATGATAGTCGAATATAAATTTTATGTATATAAGTTGAATATATTGTGAGGAATTGATTTTGTGGCGAGTGTTTATTACGCAATTTTAAGCTCGAAAAATGATATTTTAATCCACAAATTGTGGTTTCGCATCTATATAGTGAAAATTGCAAAATCTCTTTGTGAAAGTGAAAAATTAATTCGCTGCATATCGAGCGTTAACAATAATCGGTTAATGCAATTGAAATTAAAATAAAAAAGTTAATTGTATTCTAATAAGTATAAAATGAATAAATTACTTCAAATGAAAAATTTAAGATATTTATTTGTTTATTCATTTATTCATTTAATTATTTCTTCTTTTATTTATTTATCGATAAAATTAATCTTATCTCTTGAACTGTAAATTGTAAATTTTCACTAAAAAAAACATGAAGAAAAAATGGAGAAAAGCACAGAAACAGTATTGAGAGAAAATATTCCCAAAAATGACACAATGAGAATAAATTCGATCATCATTTTCCTTTCCAAACAATTTTGCATGTTTTTTTGCTCAATTACCATTTCAGGAAACATTAACAAAAGTGTGCAACAGATATCTTGGCAGTATTATCGGTATTATACGAATTTAATTCTCGTTTTGTGTTCTTGAAATTATGAGCCAAGAAAGGAACATGATACAATTTACGAGAAAATTATGTGTCAATTCCTTTTTGTGAAAACATGTGTAAAATAAATGACATTCTTATGTATATATTTGTCTTCCAATGTATGATTGTGTAAGTGTGTGTGTGTGTATTGTCAACGATGACAATTATTTAGTCAAACCCGCATGCCTAGCGCACGCGGGTTACATTTGCAATAGTGTCAATCAATTGAAATGGGTTAATTCCACCTTGAAGATTCAACAATTTACAAAAAAAAACATTCACATTACGCATGCATGTGAATTTCTTGTAAATTATTTTCAGTAGTATAAGTCAATTATAGTCAGACGAATCATTCGGAATTTCTTGTTAATTATTTTCAGTAGTATAAGTCAATCATAGTCAGACGAATCATTCGGAATTTCTTGTTAATTATTTTCAGTAGTATAAGTCAATCATAGTCAGACGAATCATTCGGAATTTCTTGTTAATTATTTTCAGTAGTATAAGTCAATTATAGTCAGACAAATCATTCAGAATTTCTGACAAATTGTGTGAATTTCTGGTAAATTATTTTCAGTAGTATAAGTAAATTAGAGTCAGACGAATCATTCGTAATTTCTGGTAAATTATTTTTAGTAGTATACGTCAATTATAGTCAGACAAAAGCCTTAAAATTTCTTGCAATTTGTTTTTCAGTAGTATAAGTCAATTATAGTCAGACGAATTATTCGGAATTTCTAATAAATTATTTTCAGTAGTATAAGTCAATTTCAGTCAGACAAAACACTAGGTATTTCTTGTAATATATTTTCAGTAGTATAACTCAATTATAGTCAGACAAATCATTCACATTTTCTTGTAAATTATTTTTAGTAGTATACGTCAATTATAGTCAGTCGAATCATTCGTAATTTTTGGTAAATTATTTTCAGTAGTATAAGTCAATTTCAGTCAAACAAAACACTAGGAATTTCTTGCAATTTGTTTTTCAGTAGTATAAGTAAATTAGAGTCAGACTAATTATTCGGAATTTCTGGTAAATTATTTTTAGTAGTATAAGTCAATTATAGTCAGACGAATCATTCGATATTTCTGGTAAATTATTTTCAGTAGTATAAGTCAATTGTAGCTAATTTTTAGTAATTTTTAAATACACATATAGAAAAACAGATTTAATAGAATTTTCATTATCTTTTATTTTTGTTAATAATGAAAGTTAATAATTGTTGAAATAAATTAGTAACATTTATTATTCATTAACTTGTTTATAGAAGACACTTAGGAAAATGAAATTTTTCAACAAATTTTGCAATTTATCTTTAACCTGTTATATTATATATTGCTTTATAAATTTCAAAATTAGAAACAATCTCATATCAATCCAATTAAACTAATTAATAAACAAAAGTCAGAATTGAATATCATTTTTCATATATATTAGATAAATAAGACATTTCTTTGTGGAAATTCTTTAAAAAAAACTATTTTACTCTATACAATAAAGAGGATTACATTTTATACAAATAATAAGAAATGACAATAATGAAGAATGAAAAAAAGAAGTCGAGTTTTATTGTCTTTTGACAGGGATTTAAAAAAAAAAAAAAAAAGGCGCGATGAAAATCAGAAGCAAAGTTATGCGCACACTTAACAGGCGAAGAGCATTTGAAAAAATTGAAAATGGAAGATATAAAGTGAAAGAGCTCAAAGGCTACACCGCCGGAGGTCATCGGAACAATCGCAGTAAGGATTCCCATCTGATTGATTTTTCGAAACAAAAAGATCATAAAGAGAACAGCTTTATACAAAGGAAAACCGCTAAAAAGCACGAAAAAACGCGTATAGGCCTTTTCATATATATATAGTAACTGGGTGTGTGTGTGTATCTATATATGACCCTGACTGCATTCTATTCCCGATTGAAAAACCTCATCTTCAAACTATCAATACCTATTTTCCTCTCTAACAAATGTTTTTCGAGACTTTCGACCGGAATTTTCTCTCTTTCCGTCGTTGCTTTGCTTTTAGAATGTATCGATGTCTTTTCTAACAAATAGCAATGTATTATTCTTTTTATTTTTATTTTCAAAACTATCCTGACTTATATTATCAAAATTTTTCTAGAATAAAAAATTATTCTAATGTATTTTATTACAATTTAATGATTATTATTTTGGCACAAGCACGGGTTTAGATATTGCATCAATATTAGTCCAAGAATTATTTTTACTTAATTTTATCTCACTTTTTTGTTTCAATTAATTTGAATTTCGCGCCATTAGTTCTGTGAATTCCCGTCCAGATGGCATGAGAACTCTCTCGTCAACGAGATGAACTGAACGGGATATAAATATTTTTCCTCTAAAAGAATACAATGAAACTTTAAAATTTTTTAAATAAAATTTTGAAGAAACTAATAAAATTATTAACGGAAATTTATTTGCATACGTGTAAAGATTGATCAGGTAGATTATTAGTGGAAATTAACGAAAAGAACTTTATAAGGTGGAAAAGGAATATAAAGAAAAAAAAATTAAGGATATCCTGATTATCCTTTACACAGACTTTCCGTGGCTGTATATTTAGAGTCATACTTTATACTCCAGTTCACTTTTATCGTTGTCCAGCAACATAATAAATCGTTTTTTATCAAGCGACCTATTTTTCCCATTTTTCATTCGTTTTACATTCTGACAACGGGGAAACTCGAGTATTTTCCCACTAGACGTATATATATAATACAGTAAATTAACGAGAAACTTGAAGTAATTATAAAAACTTCTTGCACGTGATTAAAACTGATATTCCTGATTTTATATTAATTTTAGTTGTCAGATTATGTATTTCTTTTTTTTTCTAATCGCGAGCAATGTGTAATAAAAATTGTTCAAATTTTCTCTTCTTTATGAAAATATATCAAATAAAGTTTATTTTTTAAATTTAATTTGTACCTTTACTGAAAAATAGAATTTCTAATTTTATGATTCATTTGATTTAAATAAAAATCATTTACTTTTCTATCTTAAATTTGAATTTCGCGCCATTATAGTTCTGTAAATTTCCGCCTAGATGTCATAAAAGTTCGCTCGTAAAGGAGATGAAATGGACTGGGTATAATTACCAGTTGTATCATTATTATATATTATTTGCCATATGGCAAATTGTTAATAATATGTTTAATAATATTGTTAATAATAATTATTATTATTATTATTATTATAATTATTATTATTATTATTATTAAAATAAATTTTACTCTTTTGAAATTTTTTTATAATTCGAATCTTGGGTTAATAATTAATATTGGTTCAATATTTAAAATTTTTAATTCCGTAGGTTTCCAATTCAGTATTGGTTTAATATTGCCGAAAAAATTTGGTCCAATATTTAGTCAATCGTTTTTTTTTATTGTGATTTTTATTAGCCATGCGGCAATAAACTGAGTTGTAATATATTTTTAGTAAAACAGTTTCGAATTATTCTTGTCTTAAGTTAAAATTAACACTACTTTAAAGTTTAAACGAATTAAATTCTTTTTAACAAAAAAGTTAAAAAAAAAACAAAAAAGTTCTTTTCTTACAAAAAAAAGTCAATTCTTTTTGGAAAGTTAATTAAAATTTCGATAACGCCAGAAAATTTTATTCGCCAGCAAGTGTTTTGGACGTTCGAGTTTTAACAGTTTTCTGTTTTTTCAACTGAAGACAGTTGAGCATCTGAAACTGACAGAACGTTGCAAAAAAAAAAAACTCCAATCAATTACTATTTTTTCTTGCGTCTTTCAACTTTTTATCTAAAGGATCTTTTTTTTCTTGAGAAATCCATCAATGTCGATTTACAGTGAGACGAAGTGTAATTCTGTATCTTGCAGAAAATGAACATCCAATATAACGGGGTATACAACATATATATATATGTATATTACACTTTTTATTTTCAATTTCCCGTTGAAAAGAAATTCCGCAGAGTTACTTTTCATCTTAAAAATTGACACACAGAGAAAATTTCTTCTCCGCATTTAAATTAGAATAAAAATAATAATAGTAAGGATAATTTTTCTTTTATTTCTAGGAAAAAAAAATTAATATTTTACAAACCACAGTTACCAGAATAAGGGGATTAATATCTTGTAGATTAAAATCAACCAAATGCTACAAAATTCATTGCATTGGAAAATTCATTTGTTTCAAGCAAATGAATATCGAGTCTATCAATACAATTTTTTCCATTTTTTTTTCTTTTTTTTTCGAAATATTTTTCTGTTTTTGAAAGGATCTATATTCTTTAAAACAAGCAATTAATTGAATGAATATTAAAATTTTCAAGAGTTGTCAATGTCTATAATACTTATTTTTAATTAAATAAATGAGGACTGCCTGTGCATAGTTTATAAATAAATAAATAAATAAAAATTTATTATTACCTAATTTTCCTTTTTTTTTTAATCAATAATTCTAAATTCATTCTCTATTTAATTTACTTAATATATTCATTTATTTTTCATGTTTATATTCAATTAGCGATTTATTATTTATCTGACAACATTGAATCGACAATTGTATTTTTAACAATTAAATTCCCTTCTGAAATAATCAACGAACTTAATTAAACAATTTATTGTCAACAATGAGCCTCTCAACAATTATATTGAAATGTATTAATTAATGAATAATTTATCAAATTCACAACTTGTAAACACTGTAATTTACAAACAACATTTTATTAACTCTGTTAAGTAATAAATTTTATTTATAAAATTTTATCCATTTTAAAAATTTTATTTTTAAACTTTAAATATTATTAATTAGATATTATATTTTATAGAGACAAAAAAACAGGTGAATAAATATAGAAAAAAATTTATAAACAAATATCAGATAAATATGGAAAAAAAAATTAAAAGAAAAACAGACGATAAAAAAATTTGTTTATGAGATTTTTTTGAAAATTTTTCATCGCGGGAAAATCAACTTTGAAAGGGGAATTATCGCTCGTCAGTCTCCTCGAGTTTAACTTGGGATAACTCGAATGACTCAGACGTAACATTATCACCGGACTAGAAGTTCTAGTTTTCTCGTATAAGCTTCTTGCTGAAATGTCGATCAATGGTATTATAAGTGTCTAGTAAAAGATATCATTTATACGAGGGGATCTTATAAACCGATGAACGCTTGCAATAACCAACGAGTCTGGGATGTCGTGCAAGAAAAATATAGAGAAAAGATCTTCCGGCAATGAAATTTCCCCTTTGGCCATTAAAAAAGAAAAATTTGCCATACTTGCATTTCTCACAGGTTGTTAAATTTTTAAAACTGAGTTTTTTTTTTTTAAAGAAAGAAAAAACTTTTTTTTAATAACTTGACTTTCAAAAATAAAAATTTATCGCATTTTATAAGATCAATTATAAATTAAAATTGTGTAGAAAAATTCATGCAGAAAGTGTCGAGTTTTTCATTTTTTGAGTATTAAGTAAAAAGACCTGTGAATTGCTTTCCTTTTTAAAGGAATCTGACAAATCTTCGTCAATTTATTCAAAAATAAAATCTACGAATTTTTCCAATAAAATTCTGTAATAATGGAAAAATTTTCCAATAAAGATGAAAATTCCGGAACAATTCATCATCATATTCTCAAAAGAAATCGTGAATATTTAACAAAAATTCCTTGCGTGAAAAATCTCTTATACATTTTTTTTTTACTTGTTATCAAACTTTTTTGATGCGACAATTCTACAATTATAATAAACTCTCTTCTATATATATATATGCAACTTTTACAGAGTGTCAGATGAGTTTTTTGTTTGTCTCATTTCTTTAATAGAATCGAATTTTAAAAGTTATATTATCTACATCTCTATATGAGTAGAGAAATATCGAGGGAAATTAAAGTAGAAAAGATTAAAACTTGGAAAAAAAAATGTTTTGCATTCATTACAAGCGCAGATGTCTGTGAATTTATTTGTTCTTGTGCGTATATATGAGAAAAATATCATTATAAAAGAAATTTTTTTCCCGTCATTTTTTTTTTCTAATTTAATATTAAATAATGCAAATTTAATTAACGTATATACGAACTTGCCTATATGTGGTAAAAAAAAACGATATAAAAAGGAAGAAATGAGAATAATAAAAAGCGTCACTTTTAAAACTGGCTTCGTTAATTATTCTTTCTTTAAAAGCTCCGTCAACTTTTTTTTTCGCCATTTGATTGAGAGAAAAACATCTGTTTATTCCAAACTTAAAAGCAGTTTTAACTTTTATGCGTTTGCTTTCAACATTTACTAGCTCTAAAAGTTTTCCATTTCAAAAAAAAAAAGAAAAAAATTTTTCAATAATATTGAGAGTTCAAAAATTATTTTACTCAACTGTATTTATTTTTTATAAAGAAACTTATTTTTTATTACATTTTTCTATTTATTTATTTTTATTTTTTTATTATTCCGTTACAATTTTTTATTTCTGTTGATATTTTGTTCATCAAACAATAAAAAAATATTTATTTCAAAATATATGGGAGTTATTAAATAACCAGTGGGAAAATTACAATTGTCTTAAAATTGGACCAATTTTGGGAGAGATTTTTTCAAGTTTGTGCCAATATTGGCCCAAAATTGCACGTGTGAAGACTAATGCCAAATCTCGAATTTAAATATTGTCCCAATATTAAGCCAAGAGCTATTTTTACTTAGGTTTGCCCCTTTTTTTAATCAATTTGAATTTCGCGCCATTAGTTCTGTAAATTTACGTCTAGATGGCATGAAAACTCGCTCGTAAAGGAGATAAATTGAACAGGGTATAAGTATCAGTGTTGGAATTTATTTTTTTATAATTATTATTATGGATTATTATAAATTATAATTATAATTTATTCGATTATTTATTAGGTATTATTTATTTATTTATTTATTTATTTATTTTTTTTTTTTATTTCTTTTCGAATCTTGGATGAATTTTGGTTCAATATTTAAATTCGAAGGTTGGCATTGAATCTTGGGCCAATATTGACGTTTTTTTTAAATTTTAAATAAGGATGTCCCTATATTAAAAACAGAAGGTAAAATTGATGATTCAAATTTTGTTGCTAATTGCAATAAAATAATTTTTCACTCCGATTGTTACAAAAATAATATAGATAAATGTAAAATTTAGCGTGTGTTTTATATAGATATTTATGACAATTTTATGATCGTTGCGTGTATTGAAAATGTTTCATCGCAATTTTTTAAGCTAGAAAGATGAGAGAGTTTTTTTTTTGAAATGGAAAATCATTCGCTAAAAACAAATGACCAATGCATTTTGGCATTAATTTCAGT
This sequence comes from Leptopilina clavipes, assembly GCA_001855655.1. Classification (NCBI taxonomy): domain Eukaryota; kingdom Metazoa; phylum Arthropoda; class Insecta; order Hymenoptera; family Figitidae; genus Leptopilina; species Leptopilina clavipes. Next base: position 9,959 of record JUFY01022420.1, read on the forward strand.
GCATCATGAATTCCACGCCATCCATAAAATCCATACTAGTTTTACTGTAATGTTTTCGCCATAGTATAACACTGTCGATACTTTTGTGTATTAAAAATGTTCACAAGGAAAAAAAGTATTTTTTTTAACAGTTATATGACAACATAAATCATATATTCTGTATGTTTTTTCTCTGTTGTTAATTTCACATATGGAGTTTTATTTTCAAAATCGACGATATTACGAAAAGACCAATTTGTTTTTTGTTTACATTTCAAAAGTGAATTTGCAATTTTTTTTTTTGAGAAATTACTAGTTTTTTTAATTCATTTTTTTATTTTCAAGTGCTTTGTTATTTTAACTTAATTTGTAGAATAATTAAAAAATATTATTGCCTTTCAATTCTCATTTAGGTTTTTATTTTATTTTATTTTATTTTTATTACATTTTTTATTTGTTTTTCATATTCCTTTTTTACAATATTTTATTTCTATTGATATTTTGTTTATTAAACAAATAAATAATAATTAAAATGAATTTAAAGAAAAAAATGTTACAAAATTTTTTTCATTTGTTATAAACATTTGTTATAAACATTTTTATAAACTTTTGAAAACTTTTAAAAGTAAACTTTAAAGGGGAAAAATGTAAAACTAAAATTAGAATCCGCCAAATTAGAAACTTGAGAACGTTTCAAAACAAATTCATTCCCTTAGCGCTTTCATTTAAATTTTCTTTTATTTTTCCTTACGCCATAAAATTCAAATATAATTTTCCCTTAAAAGGTTTTCCCCACTTCTGTGACAGTTAAAAGCAATTCATTATAGAAGAACTTTTCGAAACAACTTTGTGTTAAAAAAATCAATACAATATTTTTCTCACTCTCTAAATTTAAATAACGAGTGAAATTTTTTATATATAAACATTTGAAATTAACGAATTTTTATTTTTTAAAAAATCCTCATTGTTTTGTGGATTTTTATTACTTTTTGTCATATTTTGAGAAAAAGAGACATATGTCTATTATTTTTAATTACTTTTCGAGTAATATGCGGCAGTCATTATATATTTTTTTTTTAATTAAAATAAAAATAAAATTTCACTTTTAATTAATACAAAATAATAATTTACAGTGGAGAAAGTGGACAAAAAATGAAAAATTTATACTCTTATAATTAAAACAAAATAATGATTATAAAAATAGAAAAAATTTACAAGAAATAAAAAATTCTGTACTTATTATTTCATCCACTTCTTTGTCCTATATCAAAAAATTTTTCCAAATTGATCTCCTTGATGTCAATTATATTTTTTCTATTGTAAAAAATTGTTTTTTTTTCGACTCTATTCAATATTTCTATTATATATATATAGTCTTTTGTAGTCTTTTGTAAAAGTATTTAAAAATAAATGTATATGGAGTGAAAAAGAGCGAATTGGTGAAAATTCCAGAAATGGTTTTCATACGTTGGCAACAACGAGTGAACTAACCGACGCCAATACAACAGCCAATCGACTGCACGCAATAAATTACTAAATAAAGGAAATAGCTGTCGTGGAAGAATGATCGGTATTCAGCGATAGTACACACGCTTATTAGCAACGATTTAAAACACTTGGAAAAAAAGTATAAAAAAAAATTCCATCTTATCTGTTGGAACATTATTTTTTTTTATTTATTTACTCTTGGTAAATAAAAAATGTTAGTGAATAATTATTATTACTGTATTTTTTATTAATATTATTATAATTATAACAGTGATTATATTAATAATTTTATATATAAAATTTATATATATTTATATAAAAATATTAATAATTTTATATATAAAATTATTAATTTTATTAATATATAAACATTAGTAATTCATAATAATTATTATCATTATTGTAATAATTCGTTTTTAAATCAGAGAATAAATTCGAATTCAGTGATAAAACCTCCTGAGAAATAAATATCAAATGAAGTGTATTAACTTTACAAATGTCCACCATTTTGATTTTTTGAATTTAAATCAAACAAATCGTCAACGTCATTTTTTTTTCTAAATTGTTCACTTGTTTCATTTTTAGACTGAACGTGATTTTTTCACCATAAAACTGAGAAGGAGTTAAATAATAAGAATTATTTTCTAAAGAAACCAATTTTTGCAACAATGTGTACCCAGGAGGAATAAAAAAAAAAACTCACATAAATGTCAGCATCATTTATACTTTATTCCAATAAAGCGTTCCATTCTCTTGCGCCTTGTCTGACTAAAGCTGAACCTTTACTACTGAGAATATAAGCCAAAGTCATATAATCCAACCGTGTATTTGTCCAATAGACAATTGAAAATTTTTTTTTTTATCCATTTCCTCTATTTTTAAGTATTAAACAAAGACGCGAGAAAATGTTTCTCTTCACGAAATAGTTCACAAATTCTTTTTTTTTAAATTTAATTCTCCATAAATCATTTTTATTTTTTTTTTTGCTAATTTTTATTGTTGTAAAAAAAAATTCACCGCTTAAAGTTTTTTTAAATCTTCGTCTTCTTTTTCTTTAATGATTAATTTTTACTAAATCTTTATAGTTGTTTTTCCTATAAATAATTTTTTTCAATAACTATTAACTATCTTTAGTTCAAATTTGTTATTTTTGAAATTTTTCAAAGCTCGAAATTCTCATATTTAAAGATAATTTTTACTTGAAATATTTATTTTTGTTCAAAACCGCATTAAAAAAAAATTTATTTGATTATTAATATTTTTTTATTATAAATATTATTATTATATTAATAATTATTATATATTATATTATATACTATATTAATT
>JUFY01022428.1:9119-44119 GCA_001855655.1 Leptopilina clavipes
AAAAAAAAAAAAAAAAAAAAAAAAAACTAAACACTCGTCATTAAGGGCAGATTAATGGCAACACATCAAACTCTGTGTTCGATCTATATGGAAATTAAATCTTTGTCCGAAATTAATCTGTGTACGTGATGATATTTTTCCCAAGAGATATAAGAAAAATAAATAAAGATAAATAAATAAATGAAAATAAAAAATAGGTAATATTGAGAGCGAGCGATATCTGTTGGCTATTGATAAGTTTCTAGATAAAAGTCTATCTAGTTTTTAATTTTTAACGAACTCGAGAGCATTTTGTCGATGAGTACCAATCCTGTTATATTTTTACAGTCTTTTTTTTTTAATTACAATATCATAATTATTCCAATTTCTATACAAACATATTACTTCAATTTCTACGAGACAAAAAAAAATTATATTGATACATACAAAAAAATTGAAGAAAAAATGAAATTTTATAATTCGTTTTTTGAAAGAGTGCCAAATTTTTCGAGATAAAAAATAACAAATAATTAACTAATGTTAATATGGAAGCAGGAAGGTATGATTCTTCAGAATGTGTATTTATTGTGCAATGTAATTGCATCTGTGCACAAAGGTATAAATATTGTACTATTGACTCTGTCAATATTACTTCGAACTGAAATAAATGTACGTCAGCCTAATTCAATTATTTTCCACATAATACATTACTTTTTGCCTCTATTTTCCAACTGTAAGACAAAAAAAAATACGTTTCCAAAAAAAAAATACTTCAGATGACAAGAAATTTTTATTTATTAATAAAAAAATTAAATTTTCAGTCGGGGAAAATATTAAAATATTCTTTAATAATATTAAAAATCAATTTCTTAGTCAAAATCTTGTATATTATTTTGAATTTGATTGTTTGCTTCAGAAAATAGTAATTTTATTATTTTATTTTATTTTATTATTTTAATTTTTTAATTATTTTAATAACAAAATTATTATTTGTTTTTTTAAAATTGAAATTCTCGGTAATAATTATTAATAACAACAATTTATATCTTTTAAATATACGTACAATAAATCAGTCTTGAAGAAATTTTGTACATATTGTGAAAATTATACGTAATTTTACGTGTCATTTTGTTTTGTTTCTTCGCTCGATAATCTCTCCTCCCATTTGCGAAAAAGAAGTGAATCTGTCTCTGTATATTCTTTCGATTGTTTGCACCAGGTGTGTAAAATTCTAAGTGCGTCCCCTGCTTGCTGACTAGATGGCATTTGATCAATAATTTTCACCGTTTGAAGACGCCTCGTGTATGTTTTAATTGATTTCGATTTAATTGATTTCTCATTTAATTGTCCCATTTCGGGAAATTCATTATTCTCATTATTTTCATTAGATTCGTCCAATTCGATGGATGAATCATTATTTATTGATTCAATAGTGTCACTGACAGATTGAATAATTTCATCGTCGGTAAGTGTTCTCCATCCTGGATCGTGTTGATCTTCATTTAACCATTTTTTCACATCCGTCGATGTGATACTTTCGAAACCTATTTTTAACACAAACGAACACAAAACACAAACACAATAAATAAATTCCAACGAAAATTAATCAATTTTCAAAAGAAAGCAAAAAATTTACCTTCAATTTTTTGCAACAGGTATGAATATTTCTTTTCTATGGATTCATAATCATGGCAAATGTCGTTATCGTTTAGTGGTGACAAAAGTGAAACGCCACAAAGTTTACTCCAGGCGTTTCGTAAATCAAGTTGGCTAATGGATTGAAATGCACTTGCGAGCATAAAACAGGAATCCTTTAATTCAAACGTTTGTATGTATTCATCGACAGCGTTACTTCTATCTGCATTTAATAACGATGCGAGTAATTCTTTTCGATATGCCGTTTTTGTCATTTCAATTACACCCTGATCCATTGGCTGTATTAATGACGTGACATTCGATGGCATAATTTCCACTTTGAAATTATCATTCACCAATTCGAGAATTTCTTTCGAAGGATGACATTTAGCATTGTCAATTAATAGCAAAACTTTGCCATAAATTTTTCTCTTCTCCTGCAATTCCTCCACAGTGGGAATGAAAATATTCGTGTACCAATCGAGAAAAATTTCCGTATTCATACAACCTGAAGGTTCGTCATTGTAAATTATTGGTAAGCATTCTGTGTTCTGGAAATAATTCGATCTTGGATATTTTCCAATTAGGAATAATGGTAAGACAAAGGAACCGTCTGCGTTTGAACAGAATAAAGTTGACACTCGATCCATATTCGACGAATCTGGGGAATGTGGAAAAAGGGGAAAATTTATTAACATGTGATTTAATTTTATTCGAAATGAAAAAAAAAAGGAATAATACCTGAACTTCCAAGTTTTATTTCTCCTGGTAGACTATTCCAAAAAAGGCCACTCTCATCGGCATTGAATATTAAACTTAAATTATAATCATCCTCGACAATTAAATGCTGAAATTTAAAGCAAAATTCTATTGCCGATTCTACGTTCGATGTTTTTTCTCCATGCATTGATAATTGAATTCCATGTCTTTTTTTAAAACTGTCTAGCCAGCCTGCACTAGCTTTAAAATGTTCCGAACCTTTTAAAAGTTGATTAAACATTAATGCCTTTTCACAGAGCATTGAACCAGTAATTGGTTCACCAATTTCACGTTTTTCGTTAAACCATAGAAAAATTGCTTCCTCCAATTCTTCATTATGAACTCGTTTAATTACTTTTCTTCTATTCAGTACTCGCTCATCCCAAGTGTTTGCATTTTTCAGTCTTTGTTTCTTTTTCGATAATAAACTACTGACAGCGGCTAATGAAATATTATATTGTTTCGCCACTTCCGTCATTTTTTCGCCCCTGTTGATAGCTTCAATAATATCTAATTTGTCACGTAATGGAAGAAAAACATGTAGTTTACGTTGATTGTTCATTTTTTCACACTTTAATAATCTTCGCGAAAAATTCAGTTTCAGGAATGATTAAATACACCTGCAAGAAAAATTTCTTTTCAATACCATATATAAATAAACCAAAACTGCGTATATGATTTTAAGGTTATGTATAATATACCTAAAATATATTATTATAAATTGCATAAATTGTAACCTTTTTAATTAAATTACTGAAAAATCACTATACTTGTCGACAAAAAATTATACACACAAAATTTTATTTGTTAAAAATAACATTAGAATCTGACAAAAATATTTGGTTTCTTTTACCTGCAAGAAACAATTCTTGTTTTAACCCTAATCAACAGAATAAATTTTCACTTTGTACCTGATTTTTTACGTTCCTTTTAATTATCTCCAAACAAAATAATTGGACTCAACTTTTTTTATAAAAGTAAATTAACTTTTCCTTCTTCTTCTCAACTTTTTTTTGGAGTCTCTCCTCACCATTGTTATTTTCTGTCACGTGATATTTTATTTCCCGCCAAAATCAACAGGATAGCCAACATCCCGATTTCAATTTAAAAAAAAACGTCAGAAGTTTTCTGGAAAAATATGTAAATAAAAGGAAATAAAAAGTTAAGTAATAATGATAAATGGAGATGATAATTTTATAGTTTACTATAAAAATGCAATGATGTAAATGTTTTCTTTATTTTCAACAAATAACAATTTAATAACAGTTGTATTTTAATTATTATTAGGATAATTTCAATAAAATCTGTAATAATTTTTGAAACTAAACAAAATAATTTTGTGAATATCACAGGCAGTAGCACCAACACTATTTTTTCTAAATTATATATATATGCATATATATATATAAAAATCACGTATTTTTAAAATTATATGTGATTTTTTTAAATTCTCCCCTTTTCCTTATTTTTCTATAATATTAAAAATAATTTTCCCCTAAGATGTAAAAAATTGGATATGTTATGTGTATTTTTTCAAAGTTTCGTCAGACCGTTTTTTTAATTCTTCATGTTTTTCTTCACTATAGTTCAAAGCATTATCCAATGCAATGTTGACTTTTTTGTTTAATAACCATAATACTCCAGGCACTTTGCATATATATTGATAAAGAAGTCTAAAATAGAAAAATAATTAATTTTATATTTAGAATTAAATACGAAAATTAAACACGAAAAGAATAAATTAATTTTTATTTTCAATGTGAATTTGCTGAACGATATAAATTAACTTCGAGACAAAGTAAGTAAGAAAATAAATAAATAAATAAATTTATATATAAATATTATTAATATTATTAATAAAGAAATAAAAATATAAATAAATCCAAATTAAATAAAAAATTTTTAAATTAGCAAATTCCATAATGAGTTGTGTGTAAAAAAGAATTTAGTACTTACTTAAAAAAAAGATGTCTAAACCACATTCTATACGTTAATGATGAATACAATCTTGGCGTGTGTAAATTCAGCATTTCTGATAAATATAAAACGCAATTTTCATAATATGAACCAGGTATGTAATATTGCAAGCTCTCGATTACACATCTCATCATGTGCTCACATTCAGGTGTCAATTCACGAAAATTCGGTATTGCCCAAAATTTCAAAAAATGGTCACATCGCTCCTTTACTTCATTCAATGTTCCTCGGCAAAAATTGAATCTATTTAAAGAAAATATTAAACAAAATTAGAAATTAAATATTAAAAATTTAAAATTTAAAATTTAAAATTTAAAATAAAAATTAATAATTAAGAATTAGAATTTTGAAATAAAACCAACTCGTCATTAATTCCAAGCAGATATCCAATACCCCGCCAAGTGTGACAAAAAGCCTCTAAATCATCCTCATTCGCATTGAAAACACCAAAATATTCCGGATATAAAATTATGAATCCCATGAATCCAAATTGTGTTAAAATCATTTCACATTGATTCAATCCTTTAGGTCTAATGGAATGAAATTCCGTATTATTGTAAAGCATATAAGGACACTGTCCTAAACTTGGTGCAGAACAAGCGGATTGAAAATCCTCTAAAAGAATATCCCTCGAGGGACAATATGGATTTTCAATTTTACATTTTTCATCTATTGTCTTTTTATCAGTTGAGAATAATTTTTTTCTAACAACCGAATGCATTTTTCGTACTATTTGAATGTCATTATAAGCTGCTGTCCCCTTTTTCCAAGGATCTTCCCTATACCAATTCCTGACACGTCGTCCAGTTGAAATATATCTAAACGAAAAGAACAAATTAAATTATTAATGAATATTTTTTTTACATTTTTCTCAATTATTTACAAAAAAAAAAAAAATGTTGATTGCTTAATTTCATTAAAAAAAAAAAAATTAATAAAAATCACCTCTTAAAAGCTGTGTAAGGCGTGCTGGATTTTCCAGTGAGAATCAGTGGTTTCAGTCCATCTTCAAAGGAAAATAAAACAAAAAGTGACAATAATTGCGCATAAGCCACTCCAAATGTATTATCAATGGCAAATTTTTGTCCTCGTTTAAATTTCTTCATGTCAAGCCATTCTGGTCTCACGTCAGATGATCTTCCACAATCACCATCAAAATTTGCTGCAACCATCAAATGAATAATATCGTCAGGCAAAAATCGAAATTCATTTTTACAACCCTCTTCTTCAAATTTAAGAGCATTAGTGAAAAATTCAATTTTTTTTGCAATACTAAACTGTTGAAAATTCTCTGGATAATTAAAATTTGTCATTTTTTTTAATAAATATGTTTTCTGGTCCCTCAAATTATTATCATTAGTATTATTATTATTATTATTATTATTATCATTATTATTATCATCATCATCATTATTTTTAGCTGATTTTGTATCAGCAAAATTTTTCACATTTGTTAGCAGAATTTCCGTCTCAATATTATTTTCAATACACGAATCTTCTGAATCATTTCCACTATCGTTTTTATTATTTCTTCTTTCTTCCATTTTTGTTTCATAAAATTTTGATCTTTTCGAAGGTGAAATATTTTCAATTTTTGACCTCGCAGAAGAAATTTCCTCCTTCATTGTTTATATGGCAATAAAAATATTTCCGCATTAAATGAGACGAATTTTTATCTGAAAGAAGAAAAAAATTATTATTTTAGAGAAAAAATTAGAAATTAGGGAAAAAGAAATATAAAAATTGCTTCTTGTGACAATGAAAAGAAAATTTTTAATTTTTTCTATATAAAAAAAGAAACATCGCAATTATAAAAAATAAAAAAAACAAAACAAGTAAAACTGATGATGTTGTGAGTCCTTGCTAAGTAGATATTACACTGACAATGGAATCGGACTACTTTATGTTTAGCTCACAGAATTTATTATTACATTTGCGGTTACAAGCAAGAAATTGTCACAAAGTCCTCGTAAATATGAAAGCACAGAACCATGAGCGCAGAACAAAATTACTATTATTTTCAATCACGTTAAGCAACAAAGTTTATGATATAGAAAAATTTTTTTTTTACAAAGATTAATTGTCAAATGGATTAAATAATATTTTTTATAAAAATAAACATGACAAAATTTTATACAATTTTTTTTTAATATTTCACTAAACACTCAATAATCTATCATCCAAAAAGAAACCTCAAGTCTTCAAGAGATTTTAATATTTTTTGATTTGCAATTTTTTGCAATTGATATCGAAAGATAAAACTTGATTTGCTCACAAATCAATTTTTTTTTTGTTCATTTATCATCTTGCCAAAAATGTTAATTAATTAATTATCGTGATTAACATTTAAAGACACAAATTAATACCTAAACGATAAAGATATAAATAAATTTTCCCTCAAAAAAAAAAAAAATTAATAATTTACAATGAAACTGCGAAATAAAATCTTGAATAATAATTATACATAAAATTCTTGTTGACTCGACGAGAAGGATAATTATGACGTAATTTGAATTGCTTTCTATGAAAAATTTGCATTTTTCCTACATCTGTATATTCTTAATTTTATAATTTTTCTGTTATTTTTTTAGAGTCTTTACTGATAGAAAAAAAAATTTTTTTTTACTGAAAATCAGTTATTTTTAACGACTAAGGTTTTATTTAACAGAGAATCCTACAATTTAATATGTTTTTGTTATACACAATAGGAAAAATTGAATGTCTTGAACATAAAAAAATTGAAATAAAAAATTTTCCACTATTGCAGAAAATTGACTCAATACAATATTGATTTATATTTAAAAATTTTTAACTTAAATTACTGGATACATATTATCTGTAATAAATTTGGTTCAATAATTATCAAGAATAATAAATTTTCTATTGTTAAAAAAAGATAATAATTATAAATTAAATATTACTATTTATTTAAATTAATAATTATGAATTATGAATTATAAATTAAATATTACTATTTATTTCAAATTAATAATTAATAATGTTTTTTTCCAAAAAAATACAATTCTTTATTTTTAATACCATTTTCTTAAACAAATTTATTTTTTCCAGAAAAAAGATTTCTCTAAAAAGTTGAAATTAATTAATACATTGAATATTAGTGATTAAGGGGAAAATTAATTGGTGCCATTGTAATTTATTTAATTTAAAATGCAAACTTCCCTTTAATAATTCTAAAATTAAAACATTTAAAAACAACGGAATTTGAAATAGAAAATTACAATAAAATAGAAAAAATAAAATGTATATGAGACTTGTGATAGTAAAATTGTTAACGAAAAAATTGAAAAATAATACAGCAAATTATTGTTTTGATCTTGTCATTTTAAATTTAATTAACTTTATCAGCAACTGATAAATTTTCTACTTACTTGACCATTTGCAAACAAAATTTTCTCATAAAATTGATGTAATCTGTGAGATAATTATTGTCGACTTACTTTATTTATATTGAGGGAAACAATAATTAAATAATAATAAAAAAATATATTTGTGAAAAATTGTAAATAAGTCAGCAATGCTCAAGAGATGCAATTACATGACTAACTTTAACATTTATTTCTTGTTCTTGAATTATTCACATTTTGGCATTGATCGACGCATTCGCACAATTTTCTGCACGAGCATGCGCCGAAACTTAGCGCAAAAAAACATTTAATTAGAGACTAGATATACTGTCGTACAATAAAACACTAGAAACATCAATAAAAACGGAAAAATTATTTTAAAAAATTTAAACTATTTGAAAAAAATATAGTTTTTTTCAATTGTCTGGATAATAAATTTTTTTCAAATATTTACAATTCATCGTAAATACTTTATTTTCGAAAAAAAAAAAAAGTTTTCTCATATCCTTTTGATTCGACTCTAAAACAAACAAAATAAAAAATAAAAGTAAAAAAAAACCAGTTTGCTATTTTTTTTTTTTTTTGTAATTTTCTATTTCAAATTCCGTTGTTTTTAATGTTTTAATTTTAAAAGGTAATTTATCAAGATACAATAAAAATAAAGCCAGCTTTTTTTAAAATAAATAATTAATCTGAGTCTTATGTGAAAATGAAAGAAATATTTATTTTTTACTTTTATTCCCCCTGCGTTTGAAATTAAAAAATTTAATACTACTTAATGTAATGAATGAATGATAAATGAATGATAAAATAATTATAATAAATAAAACAATAGTTGATAAAATAATAATTCTGAAGTGAGTTGAATTGTAAAATGGTAAAATTATTTTAAAAATTAATTTCCATTAATTATGTATACACTTTTGTGAATTCCTTTTTAACTCAAGATATAGTAAATTACTGGCAAATTTCCATTCCACTACCGCAAACAAAATTCAGATGAATAAATAAAATAAATAAATAAAATGACTAAATGAAATTAATAAATAAAATTCATAAAATGAAATTCAAATAATTATTTTATCATTCTTCTGTAAATCTTCTCTTAGATATGAAATTTTCTATTATTATTATTCTCGATAATTATTTTGACTTTCATGATATTTTTTTTATTTAATTTTATTCAAAGGAAGAATTTAATTAACTATCGATTTTCACAGTTGACAACTTTACAAGCGCACATTATAAATAATTATTTTTCTAATTTAATTTAATTTATTGTAATTAAATAGAATAAGTAAATAAACAAATAGTGATGAGTCAAATAAAAGTAGTAAAAAGTAGTAAAAGTAAATGTTTAAATTTAATTTGATGTTAACCAAGGGAAGTGAAATTAACGCTAGTATATATGAATTTTTTCGGTTTTAAATTGAAGTTTCAACGAGTGGCCACTTGAGGAAAAAAAAAGAGTCGCAACAGGAAATGAGGTTTGAAGTCAACCCTTTTGGGTGGTACTTTTTAAGTGCTCATGGTTCTGTGAACACGCGCATGAATTAACATCTTAATATTGCAAATTTTTCCCGATCCTTTTAATTTATTTTCGTAAAACCCTCAATTTAAATTTTTTCGTCCTCAAAAAAATGCAAACACGTAACATACAAGTTTTAATGTAAGAAAAAAAATTCTTTTTTTAAAAGTCGCTCTTGTAAATTCTTTTCATATTATTTATCGTTAATAAAATTATTTCTTCATTATATGTAATTGAAAGTTAATATTTTTTTTTAATGAACTCTTTCCTTCTCGAGAAAGTCGCATATATCTCGTTTGCGTTTCGTTTCGTTTAAAAAAAAAAGAGATTAATTTGAAGAAAATTAATAATAAAAAACAAAAAAATTGGAATAAATTTTTTTTTGAGATGAAAATAATGATAATTTTTTTATTATCATTATCATTTTCTTCAGTTGCTATGCAGCGGCAAATGAGAGCAGCTGAGAGCAGATGACAGCAGGCCAACTTCAACTGTGGGACAGGTGTAATGCCACGCGACAGACGGCTATCGAAAATATACACACATTCGTTACTTTAAAATAGCAAAAGGGAGGATTCATCATTTTTTTAAATATCAAAATTTAATATTAAAAACGAAATGAAAAAAAAAATCTATTTCACTTGATTCATTTAACTTTTTAAATTAACAGCGCCAAACAAAACTTTTGATATATTTCACAATAATTTAAAGAAGCAATTTATATTCCACAAACTTTTTAAATTTGAATTTATTATTATTCTTTCATCTGAATTTAATTTTCTTTTCATTTTGTCTTCAATTTTATTCTAATTTACAGTTTTTGCAAAAATTTGCAGATAACAACCATTTAAAATTGAATAAACAAAAAGAAAAATTATATAGAATTAAATTAAATTGATTCTATTTTCTTGAAAAAGAATTTTTAATTTTACCTGAGATTTTGTTTTTCGTTTTTTCACCCCCATGATTGGTGTGATGGTGGGGGGGTGTTATTCCCACGTGATCAAAGACCGCGTGTTCACCAGCAGCTGTATAAACCTCCTGCTATTACTCTCATTTCATTCTCCGAGAAGCGATCCTCGAGGAAAGTTCGCATGTGTTGCACATTTTTTAAATTCCCTAAAAAACAATAACGATTTTTAAAAAACAAAATTCAATGTTTAACAGCAAAAAATAATTGTCAAAATTAAATTTTTATTTTTTTCAAAATTTGTAAAATTACAGTAAACAATATAAATAAAATATAAAAAATTTACTATAGAATTAAAATGCAAAAAATCGTCAATTAAATATAACAGATTATTAAATTAAAGGCAAAAAAGAAAGACAATTGAAATTATAATTCACAATTCCATAAAAGCATTCGAGATTCATTCATCATTTTGTAATAAAAAAGACATTGTTGCAGTGAAAGAGATCACACAGTTAAATAAGAGAAAAGTGTTTCTATTTTGAGAATTCGGTCCACGGAATCAATATTGAGTTTAAAACAGTGGTGAAGAAAATGTGGTGGATTTCTCCTTATAGTGAGAAAATTTCAAAAAGAACAATTTAACAGGTGAAAAAAATTTTTCTTCCCTTGTATTTTGGAAAAAAGAGACAAAAACTGAAGATTAAAAAGAAAATTCGCAAAATTTTGTTTTGTTTTTGGAAATAATAGTGGGTGCAAAGTGAAAAGAGAAGTTTTAATAAGCCGGAAGTGAAAGAAAAAAGAATATTAAAAAGTTTTGGTGTAAAGAAAAATCTCTTTCGAAAGAAGAGAGATAAGCTGTGCTTTTTTCCCCCCAAATTGAGAACATCAAGAATGGAATCGAAAAAAGGATTTTTATTCGTATTCTTTTTCATTTCGTCCATAATATTTTTACTCGAGGTGAGTTTATTTTTAAGACTTTTTATTATTTGTTATTTTAATTATTTAAATAATTCTGCTTTTCTTGTTGTTTCTGCAAATAATAATTAATATTAGTTAATTACTATTAATGGGAATTTCAAAAAAATACAAAATGAGAAAAATACAAAAAAATCCAAATGAAAAGAAAATTAATTAAAGCCAATATTTGTAAAAATGGAAATTTAAGTTCTAAATAATTCTGATTTTAAATGAAAAAATTTAGAAGAAGGGAAAGAAAGGGGGAAAAGAGAATAATGAATCAGGTGACTTTATACCTATTTTAAACGCAGATAGGATCACTTCCACATGTGAATTTCTGCTAACGAGAAAAAAAAAGGGAAAAGACAATATATAAAAAGAAGTGAAAGAAATGCGAACGCGAAAGCAATATAAAAGGGAAGGATCGTGGGGGTTGAACCGGAAAGATCAGAGTTGGTCAAAAGTCTAGGCTAATAATGCATAGAAATCGTGGGAGCGACGCCAAGGTCCGTTCTTTGTTGCCAAATGGCCCTTTATTTCCCCCTTCAACACCAGAATGAACAAATATATGTGAGAATGAGACCCCAACCAATTCCCGCGAATCCCATTCCAGCAATTAAAAAATTTATATAAATTATTTATTCTATTCATCGAGCGAATAAAATTTTCATTTCTCTCTTATTTCAAAAAAACAATAATTCACATTTAATTCCAAATTTCTAATAAAGAAAAAATTTCACAATTTTCATCAAAAAAAAAAATTCACCAAAACATAAAATACATACAAGATATTTATTTATTTAATAAAAATATTACTAAAATAAAATTTTTCTGAAAGAAAAAAAATGGGGGGAAAGAAAGATGAATCGTTTTTTCCCCAATTTATTAATTAATTAATTTATTTACATTTTTGCCCATTTTCAATTTCATCAATAGAATAAAAAAAAAGAAAAGAAAATATTTCCTTAGGATTGATTGAAATTAATTAGGATAAGTGAATAATAAAAAAATTCCCCTGAGAAATAAATGAGACGTTTTTTTGACAAATTGAAAGAAATGTGTAGAATAAAAAATTTAATAATAGGAAAAGAGAATTTCCAATGACCTCCAATAATGAGAATGATCACATAATGAGAACTCTGTGACTATTCACTTTCGTCTCTTCATTTTCTTGCCATTCTTTCGAGCTGACTCGACATTCATTAAAGATTTAAAATCTCTCGTTAACAACTTCTAGATTAACGCACACTGAACAGAAAAAGAAAAAAAAATCTGTTGAATTTGCACATTTTCTTTGTTAAAGGGAATTGAAGAATTTAAGTATTACAAAGCGAGACTTTGATACCAAAAAAAAAAAAGAAAATTTGATCATAAAATTGAGATTAATTTTTCCTAAAAGCCATAATAAAAGTAGAAAAGGAAATTTTTTCACCCCATTTTTACGTGGATTATTAAAATCCATACAAAAAATATTTACTTATTAAAAAACACAGATTCCAAAACTTCAAGTTAAACGAGATTAATTAATGAGAAAAAATTTTCTTTATAGAAAATATTGATTTCTAATATTCTAGTTATTTTTATTAGAAATTATAATTAGTTCGAAATTATATTTAGGTGTAAATATTGCAACAATTGAGAGAAAAATAGCGAAAAAATTTCTTTTCTTCTTCAAATAAATAAAGTAAATAAAAAAAAAAAAAAAACCACAGTTTCAGAAAAAAAATATTCTAAAGTAATTTATGGAAAAAATTGGATTTTTGGAAGCAAATTCAAGGAAACTGAATTTATTTTTGAGTCTAATATTATTTTCTAAAGAATCTTTGCAAATTAATGAATATACTATTAAAAAGGAGTGATTTAAATTAATATTATACGTTGGAGTGTGGAAACCTGAGTGCAAAAGAGTTCTTCATTGCTGGGAAAAATTATTTAAAAAAGCTATAGATAATTATCTCAATTTACTTGGTAGCGTTGAGTGCAGGCAGCTGCACTATTTCACCCCTCTGCCTGGAACTTCCCATCGGAAGTCAAACCTGGACGAGAATATAACAGAAAAATGTGTGGAAACCATCGTGGCGTGACCTTCTGACCTATGGAAGGTGAAGCTTTTCCGGAATAAACTCTCAACCCTTCTTTTCACTTTTAAAGGACATTCTCACCTTCCTGAAAAAATAATTCAAAGCATTAGGACATTTTACATTTTCAAGTAAAATAAATATATAACAGAATAAATAACGAAATAACAGAATAAATAAATAACAAAATAAATAAACAAATAGCAAAATAAATAAATAAATAGCAAAATAAATAAATAACAGGATAAATAACGAAATAACAGAATAAATAAATAACAAAATAAATAAATAAATAAATAAATAAATAGCAAAATAAATAAATAACATAATAAATAAATAGAAAAATAAATAAATAACAAAATAAACAACAAACTAAAATAAAAATAAAATAACAAATAATTGAAAAAGTAAAAAATTTTCGAAACAATTCTCAAAAATAAAAAAAACAACAAAAATAATAAACAAAAGTAACAAAAATTTTTTAAAAAATCTATATTGATATTAAGTTGGTTATTAAGTTGCAAATAAAAAAAATAAATAAATGGAAAGAAAATCAGAGTTGCAGAAATGGTTCGGTGTCATTGGACTGATGACAAAAAAAAGGGGCAATAGTACAATAGTCGCAATTACCATTTCCGTTTTATTAACTTCGGAAGTTCCTATTCACGTACATCATCGTATTTATTGTTTCCCTCGTCACCATTGCACTCGATTGAAAATAAAACTCTAGATTCTGTTCGTTACTGAAAAAAAAAAATATCTCCACAAACTGCGAAAAAAATCAAAAAAAAAAAAAGAAAGAAAGAAAAAAAAATCCTTTCAAAAGACGACAATGTATATAATAAAAATAAAATGCAAATAAAACGGATGTAAAATAAAAACAAAAGCAAATGGCTCGGAAAATTTGTTTACAATGTGTATATATAGAAATTTTCCTCGAGCTGAATAAAATTTCCATTTCGAATAATAAATTAGGAAAAATAGGGGAATATACTGACCTATTTTTCCACATTTCTCACGAGATAGTAAAAGGAGAAAAAAAAAACTATACAGGGACAATTTTTCCTCTTTTTCGCAATAAATTTTTCAATTTTTATTTTCTCCCTCTCAAATAAAATATACTCTCCTTCTTATCGGAAATATTCCCAGACGCATTTTATATACTGCCCGAAGCAATTCTTGAACAAGTTGGCCTTTTACTGAAAGAAAAAAAAATAAAACCCCTTGACTTCTCATCGCAACTCGAGAAATATTCAAAATGAACAAAGGAAAAATTCTCTCGGGCCAAAATGCTGTGCGGTATTATGGATTAAAAACCGTCATCTATTGAATGAGACTTGTCGTAAGTTTTATAGTTTTTTTCCCCCTTTTTCTTCTTGTATTTCATGCGATAATTGGCATAAACTCTCCACGTCATCGTAAACCATGGTCAGGGTCTATAAAATCCATTTTCAAGACCATAATTGAAGCGAAAATAAAAAGTAAACAAAAAAAGCTCTCATTGTGCTATTTTATTTCTCTTTTAAATCCTCTTAACTATTTAAAGTTTAAACTGTTGCAAAATTCTTAATAGCCAGCAATTCTTTCGTTTTGTCGAGAGAGAGAGAGAGAAATTTCTGTCCTGAAATAAAAAAAGTGTAAATTAAAATTTGTAGGAAAAGAATTATTAATAAAATAAATTTAAAAATAAAGAAAGATGAATGAATAATTGAATTTAAAAAAATTGGTTTAAAATTAGAAAAATCGAAAATATAAGAAAATAAAGAGATAAATAAAGAATAATAAATATTAAAAAATTATTATATAATAAATAATCAAATACAAGAATATAAAATTTAATCTATTGGATTCTTTTGTGAGTCGCAGTAAATAATTACATTTCAAAAAGAGGAAAAAAATTGCAGAAGAAAAATTCATTTACCGGTGTCAAAAAAGAGGAAAAAAAAATTAAAAAACATTAAATAAAAAAATAAAATAAATCTACTAGAAATTAAACGTCACCTTGCGAACTTTAGAAAGGGATGTCACTTAATTGGACGTGTAACAAGAACCCAAGACTTGTTCCGAGATCGTAGGGATGCCTTGTCAATTTTCTGGTTCAACGGGCAAAGAATGAAGAATTGAAATAAAAAAAAAACCAACACCTTGGAATAAAAATTTCAAAAACATTTTCAAATACCAAAAAGTTATTTTCTATTTTTCAAACTCAAAATTTTTTCCTTTTTCTCAACAACGAAACAGCACGAGAAAAATTTGTAATAAAATATAATAATAAAAAATAGTAATAAAAAGTAAAAATTATAAATTATAAATTATTAATTATAAATTAAATATTAAATAAATAAAATTTGTAAATAATAAAATATTACAATTAGTCAAATACGAAGAATTGGAATTTAAAGAAGGAAACGAGTGAAACAGTGAAATTGAGGGAAAGTAAGAAACAAGAGCGAGAGGAGAAAAGGGATATGCTTTTAAAATTGGGCCTTACGTGGTTCATTGGGCCCCACTCGCCGGGTGTTGCAACTCACCTGACTTTTTTTGAAACCGTTGGCGCGTGCCATCGACAGCTGCCAGCAGCTGACTCCACTCTTTCCTTTAAGCTGCAAACTATTAACAAAAGAAAATAATACTCTTTTTTTTCTTCTCTTACCTTGATGCGTAAAATTACTGCAATAATCGTTTTAAGACGCTGTCGCGCTTCATTTAAATGCCATGTGCGACACTTCTGATCGAATTTCATTTTTCAAAAACTCGTCACACAACTTCTTCGAGTTCACGTCTTTTGTACAAGGAAAATTGTTCGCCTCACAAACGCCAATTTGTATTCCTAAAAAAAAAAAGAAATATCCAATTATTATCCAAATTTTTCAAATTTTTATTTTTAAGTCTTTAAAATGAAAATTTAAAGAGAAATTTAAGTGAAAAAATGTTTCTCAATATTTAAAGAATAATCTGAAGAAAAATTTTTTTCTATAATTAAAATTTAGAAAAATAAAAAAAAATAGTAAATTAAAAATTTAATTTATTTTTCTTTATTATTGAAAAAATCAGAAAAGAGTAAAAAAATACGCAATTAAATTATTATATTGTTTTTAATTATTCATGAAGAATTTTCAACAAAGAGGGAAAAAAATTTGAACTTTCAAATTGAATTTCGCAAACATTCGTAATAATAGTACATAAGAAATTTGAAATTTTTGAAAGATGAATGATTGAAAATTACAGGCGAGATTTCGATGGTAGAAAAAAAAGAAGAAGAATTTAGAGCCGCGGGCTCGATGTCAGATGCGGGGTTCGTTTCTCGATACTTGAAGTAAGAGGGTCAATTTCGAAACTTGGGTAATAACAACAGATGGACATTAAAAACGGATCAAATTTATTCAAGAGTTCGTTGAATCCCTCAATTTCATTCTCACGACTCAAATTATATTTTCAATTTAATATTCAATTCAACGTTTTCGAAATCAACCAGAATCGCTTTTTGAAAAATACAAAAAAAAATTACAATTTTGGAAAACAAATTAAAATTCACAAAAGAGTAAAAAATACCTACGTAATTAAATTATTAATATTGAGAAAATGAATAATCAAGAGTAAATCTGATTATTATCGTTTCTATTGTCTCGGTAAAAAATTGATATGATAAAAAAATTGCAGTGACTCTGTTAGGGGATAAGAAAAAGAGATTCTTATCGAGTTTCGTTTAGAAAAGCAAATGCAAAAAGGAACGGATGAGCCTCCGCAAGGTGTTTCCGAAGTCAGCTGGTCCCCGTTTCTTAGGCACCTGTCAGCCAACATTTCTTACTCGTGCATTAAACTTAGAATAGAAACTGATATAAAGAAACTCTTTAACGCCTCGGGATATATGCACTTTTAAGAAAAATGTACCTTCAAACATTTTTTTCTTCAAAAACTCCATTCAAATTTGCACATCTAAACCTGTGAAAATTTAAATCAAATATCTTGAAATTATTCTTGCGGTGATAAAAAAAAAAAAAAAATGGAATTTTGCAAAATATAAAATGAAAGAAAATTAAATATTACACTTTTCAGGTTGCGGAATGTCGACCGCACATCAGGCATCATCGAGAGGGCTCGCATTGCAGTAGATGTGGTCCAGGAATGGGAGTTGTGAAACATTGTAGTCCAGGTAAGGACACAATGTGCGGTAGATGTTCTCCAGGAACATACAGTCCACATCACAGTATTCAACCCTGTTGGATATGCTCCCGTTGTGGTCCAGGACTTTACGAAGCACATCCTTGCACCACAAAAATGGATACAGTCTGCGATTCCTGTCACAGGCATGCACCGGAAAATGTCGATTATCAACGTAAATGTAAGGGACGAGCAAATTTCTTTCTTGCACCAGAGGATGCCGAAAATACCGGTGAGGAGAGCGTTCTTGTCAATGATCCCGAGGACGATGTCGATGATCCACAAGACAGGGATGAACTTCTCAAAAAAGACGTTGACGCAATTTTCCAAGAATCTGATGAAAACTTCAATGGAATTCAAAGTTTGTAATTTATGAAATTACTCAGGTGCTTTAAATTGAAATCTATGGAATTAAAAAGAAAAGCTGAATTAGTAACAATTTTTATTTTTTATCATTACAGAATCAAAATTTGAAATTAACGAAAATTTTAAATACCTTTTTTTCTCTCGTTCGGTAAATTATTATTTAGAAAAACAGGCGTTTCCAAATAAAAATAGAAACTAGTCAATTCTGTAAAATTAATATCAGATTAGAAAAATTACTAATGTTAACAAAAAAAAAATCGGAATAGCATTGTCATCGATTTGTAGAATAACTACTTTATGTTTAAACTTTAAACTTAGAAATAAAAATTAAACATAAGAGAAACTAGTCAAAATGTAAAATCATATATAATCATCGTAATCAATATTTTAATGATCGAAAAAAATTTCCTTGCAAAATCTATAATTTAAGAATTAAATATTTCATTACTTGACAATTTTGAATTTACAGTTTAAAAGCAAATTAAAATTTAAAAACTAAGTTACAACTTAAAAAGTGGAATTTTTTAGGTTTTAAAAAAATTTTTTTTCTTACGTTAAAAAATGTAGATTAGAAAATTCTTACGAAATGAAGGAATTTCGTATGATCATTTTTAATAAAAATTATCAGTTGTAAATATAATATAAACAAAATTAAAAATGAAAAAAAAATTGGGCATTCAGAAAATTCATAGCGAAAATAATAAAATGATAAAAATATAATATTATAAAATAAAAATATTAACTCATTCAACTTCAATTACTATGTACAGACAAATGACAACGTATCTTTAATTATTATAATATCTTTACGTGTATTATGTATATATACATATATAATCCTAATTATTATAACTTATATGTAATAATTATTACAGTATACATACGTTTTTATCTATATCCAAAGACTTTTTAACAGTTCAGATATTTAATATTAACCATAAAGTTAATATTAAATATAGATAACATGAACATTATACGACATTATTATTATTATTATTATTCTTTTTCGGAAATCTTATCGAAATAAAAATAATATGTGAAAAATCAAATTCTCATCATTGGGTATTTTTTTCTTCATATTTTTCTCACATTTTTTTAAAAATAATTTTCGTCAAATTATTCCTGTAATTGTAATTGTTACAAATTTTTTTTTTTTTTTTGAAGAAAAAATTTTTACACATTTCTCAAAATATATTTCCTGATTTTTAAATTAAATAACATCAATATAATTAAATCCAAGTGGATTGTTTTTCTGTATTAATTATAAATTTGTTCTTGGATAAAAATCAAGAGAATTGTTTATTAAAAAACAAATAATAAATTATAAGGAAACGTTTACTTTCAAATAGAGATAGAGAAAATTTTCCTTCTAAATATGAAAAAATCATTAACTTTAATGGAAGAATAAAAATCATTGACAAAAGTCAATTAATTAATTAATTAATTAATTAATCATTTAAATTAATTAGAAATTAAAAGTTTAATTAAATTGTCATCGTGTTTTAAAATTTCTAACCACTTGGTTTTTTTTTATTACTCCTTAATGCTTACATTCCTCGGAATAAAAGAAAAAATAATAATTAAAAAAAAAATCAACAAATACGCAAAAAACTTTTTTAATACGAAAGATTTTGTATATATTGCTCATTAATATACATGAATTAACCCCTTAAGACTCAATATTCTAGACGGTGTATAATATATTTTTTTCTTTTAAAAACTTCATAACTTTTTTTTAGCATTAATTCCATCAAATTTGTTGTTTACATTTAACAACAATTTTCAAGAGCGAAAAAAGTTTGAATCGATGAAAATAATTCAAAGTTCTCAAAGGGTTAATATCTTACAAATGTACATATACTTGTATGTATATAGAGCATAAATTATATAAAACAATTGTCGACATTTTGATTAAAAAAAAAAAAAAAACAAAAAATAAAACAGAGACACACAATGGAACTCTTGCTATTAAACAATTATACTCCCAGACAAAAAACATTTAAGGTTCTAACAAGGGTGGAAATTATTTTCCTTTTTTTTGATAAATTTTGCGGTCATGATTAATTATCTTTTTTTTTGTGTGAGAGTGATGCGACATTAAACTTACAAGTGATACGCCAAGCACTCATTTTCAATATTCATCTTTGTATATAATATATTTATAATATGAATTGTATATATATATTTTTTTACTTTATATAATAATTATACGTATACATGGAAAAAATTTATTCGTCGAGAATCATTCAATTTTTCCTCAAATTCTAAGAATTAGGTGAATAATTTGGAAAAAAATTCTTTGTAAGATTTTCACAATTTTTTTTCCAGTAAATTTTCAAAATTTACTTTCATTTTTTCGTTTTCAAAATTTACTTTCATTTTTTCGTTTTTATCATCTAAATGATTTTTTTCCAATTTCTTTTTTTCGAGCTCTTTGAATTTTTCACTTTAAACTGAATATGTATTTTTGAGAAAAGAAAAAAATGAAATTCTTGACGAACAATTTTTGTTCATGTAGGTCGAGCATATAACTTAATAATATCGCACACGAAGAGCGATATTTATTTTATCGTGTCATATTTCTTCTGCTTTTTTTTTGTACAATAATAAAGTGTACAAGCTACACGTTCGATATAAAGGGAACATTTCCATTAAACTTTTCAACTATCTTGCATTTTATATAGTTATTATTTTTTTTTTCTTTTCTTTCAATATTATTGTATCTAACAAACAGTGTAAATTCTCGCAATTAATATTTATACTCGATCCAGTAAATTAACACAAAAATCCATGACTGGTAACAACGACGTTTTGCAGTTTGGTCGAGAAAACGAAAAGCGATCATCAAGTTTTGTGAATTAAAAAAAAATAAATAAAAAATTATTCAATATCCGGGGGGGACAATGAGATTCTTTGCAATTTGACTGAATGGGAAGATAAATTTCTATAATTTAATAATCAATTGCTAATTTTATTAGTAAACAATTTCTTAGAAATTAACTATATAATTAAAAAAATTAATTCGAAATATTCATTAAAATAAATTTTAAACTTAAAATTGAATTATTTTACAGTTAATTGAAAATTAAAAATTAATAATTAATAAATTAAGTAATTAGATCAAAATTGAGTCAAATATATATAAAAAACAAGTTTAAAATTAATTTAAAAACTGACAATTGTTTCAATTAATTAAACTAAAAACACCCTAAACACCTTCAATTAATTTATTGTATGTAAATCAGGAAATTATTAATCAAATAATAATTAATTCATTTACATACAATAAAATTATCAAACTCAAAAATTCCCCGTTAAAAAAACAGAAATTTCGAAAGATAACATAAGCAATTTATACAATTTAAAAATTGATTTTTTTCTAGTTTTATCATAAAAATCTTTTTTTCACGATATTCCCAAAAATCAAATGCCCATTAAAGATCCCCCCCACTACTAAATTGAAATGATCGCTCAAAAATTCTCGATCACAGCCTACACTTCTTAGATTATAGAAATTATTAAAACAAAAATTACAAAAACTTGAATAAAAATGTACACCATTGAAAAGAAAGAAAAAAAGAAAAACAAAAGGACAAAAATTTACTACTAACATACCTGGTTTTTAAAAAATCTTAAAATACATATTTACAATTAAATAGAAATGAATGATTTTGTGACCGTTTTTAAAAACTAGAGTTAAAAAAAATTAAAAAAAAAAACCTAAAATAAATTGTGATTTAAACCAGGAAAAATGTACACCAAATTTGAACAGAGAGAACTATTAATAAGACTTATCATTTACATTCCTAATAACGATTATAATTTATTTATATAATTTATTACCGACTCGTTGATAATTATTACGTCGTACCTCGCAGTTTCTTAAGCATTTAAGGTAAAAACCAGTCATGGAATTTTTTTTCTTTTTTTTCCCTCGAAGTTAAGCGAAAGGGGAAACTTAGTGATTTATATTTGGAAACTAGATTACAAATTAATATCGTACTTTTATTTTATACTTTGAGCTTCGTTAAACTTAAGGACTTCATTCTATGGCGAACTAATCTCAACATACTACGACATAGTGCTTTGAATCCGCATATCTCCAAAGAAGCACGGATCAATTGCTTTTTCAAGTAAAATAGGAGGGAGTAATGATTTAAAACAAAAATTCCGTATCAAACATGTAAAAAAAACGAGGATTCAAATTGCATTCGGTAATTTAAAGAAAAAGATCTTTAAACAGAATTTCTCAAAAAAAGAAATTTTTTCCACACAACACTGTAAATAACATTCAATAAATTATTTCTAAAACCTGAAAAAAGTAAATTTTTTAAAAATTATTACCTCTGTATTGAAATTAAATTAAAAAAAAAATACTAGAAACTCGAAGCATTTTTGGTATCTAATTTCATTAATTATTCACTTGGATAATTAATATTTTCAATCTATTAAATAGATTATTGAATCCTCGGGACATGAAAAATAATTAAGTGAATAATAAATTTCAAGGGAAGCGAATAAATGAGACTTTCGGCAGTTTTCCGTGCTTTAGTCTACGTGGTTTCTAGGAGAAAAAAAAATGAAGAGCAGATTCTTACCTTGAGATGACATCTTTAGATCTTTTTATAACAGCTAACTAAAACGAAGATTAACTATCTCTCGTTACCGTTTTTCCCCACTCTCAACTTCTAATACTGTCCATCGTTAGATCTGTCTTTTCTTCATTATATATTAGTGTTTTTCTTTTTTTTTTTTTGTCACAATTCACGATATTTGCTATTTTAATGAATTCAGTTTTTAAATGGGAAGTGATGTTTTGCTGTTATGGGTAACGAAGCTCACGATCTGTTTAGAGGTGACAAGCAAAAGAAACTGAAGGGTCAGAGAAATTATTGTGCTTCTCAAAACTGATAAGAAACATATTCTTTGATCACCTCGCAGGAAACGAGATTCATGTCGTCGACTTTCCGACAGACAAAACGTAAAGTAATGCGTTTCTTTGCAAATATATATATTTTTTTCCCCTCCAATTCAACAGAGGCGTCTGCTAGGCCCAGGATTTTAAAATTGGTCCACGAGTAGGTCACAGACTTCGATAGACATCGATTCCTTACTGGAACGTACCGTCAGACGGAACATCTAGACAAAAAGGTAATCTTTGAAAACAAATATTTCAAGTAGATAAATTTAGAATTAAATAGAATTAATTTAAAATAAATATACTTGATTTAGATTAAATTTACAAAATACCTGTGCTTGTTTATTGGGTTCCAATCTCAACAAACAACCAATTTGTTGTGCTCGCATGTGAACAATTCCAGCGCACACAAAATTATCAGGATTTGGATCAATTCCATCGAGGAGTTGCATTCCGAAACCTTGAAGTTTTGTGCGAACTTGCTGTAAATCCATTGGTTGCTGAGCCTTAAATATTTTTTGCGAACGTTGCTGATTGATTCTGAAAAATTATTATTCATTTTGAAAAATAAGATTATTAGAATTTCGAAATTTAATTGAAAAAAGAAAATTGAAAACTCACCCTCCAAGGTTCTTCCATCTAGCAAAGAATGATTCACCATTCATTTCGGTTGGTTCAAAAAATTTGTTGATCGTTAATGGCAACTTCATTGTAATTTTTTGATTAACATTATTATACATGAAGGTAATAACCATACTAGGTGAGTCTAAAACACAAAAAGAAAAATTGAAGCGAATAAAAAAAAATTCGATCATTTAATCACAAAAACGGGTTAAAAATTATTAAATTTACCATTATAGTCATCGATACATTCTGCATTCACCATTTGTTGGATTTGTGCACCTGCCTCTAAAACAGGATCCACAGTTTTTACTTGCACCGACAGTTTCGTTTGATTTTCCTCTGTCCAAGAAATTTCAGGCTGAAAATTGGTGAGTGGAAGTTGTGTCTTATTACCATAGAATAAACCAATGCGTCCAAGATTTTGTCGAAATTCTGATTTAACTCCAATCTGAATCAAATCATTTTCAAAGAGAACTCCATTATTTTTACACACGAACCTGAAAATAGATTATATAAAAATATAATACATGTAAAATATAAAAAAAATAAATCAGATACAACTTTGTAAATAGTAATTGAACAAAAGGGAAATTTCAAATGCCCACTTTTTCGGATTATATGTGCTCTGCGTTCCATTTGTAGCGCCAACTTTATTTGGCATATTATAAATATCTCCCAAAACGTCCAAAAGAACGCCCGTATTGCTCGTTGGTTGTGAGGAGGGTGGTGTCGACAGTCCTAAAAGATCGGCAGATGAATTATTAACAGCAGCTGCAGCAACTGAAGTCGCCTCTGGATGATGATTTGTATTTGGAGCTGGACTCTTGCTCTCGCGAATTTCATTCTCTGGAACACGTCCTGGTTTCTTTTTTTTCAACACAGCAAGAATAGAAGATTCTCTCTCGGGGAATGCCGGCATTTCCTCTAAAACTGTCGCCAAAACATCAGTCGATGCAATAATGCTGAGTTGCAAATATTCAGATGTTCTTTGCTGTAATTCTGCATCTGCACTACGCAAATTACTGTCTTGCCTGAAGACATCCTGAATTTGTGTTCTAATCTCGGGAAAGAGATTTATAAATTTGATGTAAGTTGAAAGCAAAAGAGCTCTCGTCATTGGCGAGCACAAGTGATACTGCAAAATTAAAATTAAAATTAAAATTAAAATTAAAATTAAAATTGAAATTCCTTTAATGTTAAAGGGAAATTTTCGAATTTAAAAAATATTTTACGAAACTTACTTTGGAATGTAAGAGTTGGAATTGTACCAGTGGAGAAGAACGCTGATCTCCGGCTATTAAATTTCCGAATTCACCGAGAATATAACCACCGACTTTTACCATGTTTTCGTGACATGCAGGTGCTTGTAATGCCTAAAAAATTCAGTTAATTCTATATGTATTTATTTTTAAAAATAGATAAAAAATTATCTAATTTTAAGTTAGATTTGAAAAGTATGTAAATAAAAAGGACAATTAGATACCTCAAAGACAGTTTTCGCCGCATATCCTTGTACGTCGTCCCTGTTGATGACGATTTGAATAACCCTGTACCAAACTTCCTCCGACACGTAATCTCCAGCTATCCTGATGAGATTCAAAATAACGTCCACATACCAAGTATAATCGGTCGCATATTTTTCAGCGAGAATCGCCACCTTCAGGACCATTTCCTCCCGAATGGAATAATCCGCAGTTTCGAGGTAGTTGAGCATTTCCTGAACAATTTCCTCGGCATTGCTTTTATCGCACATTGCGTAAAGCAAATCAACCGCTTGTTGTCGAACAGAAACGTCCTTTTCCATTTTCATCGAGAGAATAACAACTTCTTGATGTTTCTTAACAGCCTCGTGTGACAATTCCGAGGTGGCGAGATGGCACATTGATTCTAGTGCTAAATAACGAAGATTTGTCTCACGATTCGATAGAAATTGGCCAAGTTGATTACAGGCACGAACCAAAAGATGTGGTTCACTATCGTTGTGAATTATTAAACTAATTGCCTCGAATAAAACGGCATTCTTTGCATTCGCATGTTGAACTTTCTTCGACTTTGGTGGTTCTTGTGCTTTATTCAAAATTGTCTCGAGACATTCATTTAAACGACCCCGAACACCTGGATCTTCAGCTGTAACAGGAAAAACATTATTATAATAACAAATCAACAGACGCAAAAATGTTTTTTTTTCAGTTGCGAGACAAGATGCTCATACACGGAAAGAATTTTTGGCTATAGATTGAAACAAAGTTGAACTGCAAGAGAGCAGAGTTTGTTGCAAAAAAAAATGCAGGTGCAATATTTAGCAATTATCGAAAAATATGTACATGCAAAAATTGTCATTTCTCCGAATTTTTATATTTTATATTTCTTTTTTTTCTAGCGGAAAAAATCAACAAGCGAAAGACTTTAGTTGCTTGTGAGAAATATTGATAGCTTCTTGCACAATGGTGATGAAAAAATTGCGAAAAAAATTTCGATTTTTATTTTTGGATAATCCATACCGTTTTTTTCCGTGTACGTCAGGAATTTACCTGGCGGAGTGTAATTCTGTAGCAATCGCAACAGTTTCACGGATAGCCAAGGCGCAGGCACAAAGTAATAAGTGTAATCCTGCAGATCCGTGTAACTCGATGTTACAATCTTAAAAAATGCAATCAATTTTAATCAACATATTTCTAAATAAAATTATAAAAAAAATTATTAGTACTATTATTAGTATTATTAATCAAATTAAGTTTCCTATTATAACAGAAAAATGTTAAACAATTTAAATTAAATATATTGGATTAACATCCAAGTTTTAAATATAATATCAATATTACTGTGATCGAAAATTTGAAATTGTTCAACGCACCCGACTAAGTCTAGAAACAGCGAGACTGACGCATCCTTTATATTCGTCTGGATTCCTTTTGACGAGCGCGTCGATAAGCGATGCTGCAGCAGTAACGACTCCGAGATGTTGATCGTTCAGTAAATGAACAATACGAGACGTCCATTCTCCACCGGGAACAACGTCCGGGGCAGTTCTTAGTAAACGTAAAAGGCACAGGGCTGCACTTTGTTTCACCACGTCCATCGTGTCACTAAATAGTACAATAAATAAATAAATTGTACAATAAATAAATAAATTGTACAATAAATTAAAAAATGACAATTTGCAAATTTAGAATACAAATTTAAATTTTGTTGTGTATTTAAAAAAAAGTGTTTGTGAATTAAAATTAAATGCTGAGGCGTTTGATAGCAGATTGCGCAAAAAAAAAATTGACAGTTACCTAATGTAGAGACGACTGGATCCAAAAGTGCGATTTGTGAATTAGTGAAATGTGAATGAATGAGTGTGTCTTTTATTGAAATTTAAATGAAAATTCTCTTACCCCGATACCAGTAACTTGGGGATTTCGTTTCCAAACGCTTCGGCCATATCCTTGCTTCCGATATTGGCGATACATTGCAATGCAAGATTCACGTGAATTGGATTTCGAGATGCCAAATCGTTTTTGATGCTCTGAATTATTAACTTGATGAGATCACTATTTGTATTCACTAGGACTGATATGAATAGATAGCCCTGTAAATCAATTTACAAATTTTCCAATCATTAAAATAATTTACATCTAAATTCTAAAATTATTAATTATTACTAAATTTACATTAAAATCAGTAAAAAAAAAAAAAAAAAAAAAAAAAAATTAAAAGGAAATTAAATAAAAAATTCGAAATCATACGAGAATGTAAAAAAATAACACTAAATTTACCCAGAAATTCATAATAATATGTAATTAAATTGAATTTACGCACAATTTGTTTCTCTGAGTATTTATTGGATGACAGAAGATTGACTGCTTCCATGTGACCAAAATCGATGTCATGTCCCAAGAGGAAAATAAATAAAAGTTTACAGACATATTTCTTCTTTTGATATCCATCAAGGGTTTTATCTCCTTTAAATTTCCCTCGAATATTGGCCAATTCTTTGTTTATCCTTTTTATTTCAGCCTCCTTGCTTTTACCTGTGGAGAAATTTTAATCAATTAGATTATTTTTTTTTGAAGAAAAGCTTTTTTTTAATTAAAACAAAAAATCTCCCTAACAGTGAGAGTATATTTTGCACAACTTCAGTGGCAAAATGCCATTTGGACCATAATCAAAAATTTAAACAAATGATCCATTTTCGAGTCTTTCACCAGACCAAAGACCCTTGTAACTTTAAAAATTTATTCCGATAACAAAGTAAATTAATAATAATAATTTCTAAAGTATGGAAATCAATTGTTTCATTTAAGATAAATTATGAGCGTAATTTAATATTAATAATTATGTATTAATTCGTAGGTGTTAGATAATTATTGAGAATCGTGAAGAACAAGAAGAGAGAAGACTGAATGAGCTTGACATTGGTATATAGAAGTTGTAAAATAACACAATAACACATTAACTCATTAACATAAATTGATGCTGCCTTTCGATATGTGAATCCAACACACACCGAAAGTTAATCTATCAGAAAAAGATAGGCAACTATCAGAGCTCCGCCCCTCGAATCTCTTTCTCCACTGTTAACAAACACTTTACATCTCTTTTAGTCAATCTCAATTCTCAATGGCACTCTATCACTATGTATGAATTCTCTCCTGATTGTTATTATTTCATGTAACAGCTGACACATGAATTAACGATAAATACTTTATGAAAATCAATTTTAACTAAAAAGAAAATTAAAGATTTATTTAAATTAGAAAGATTATATTGTTTTCAGGTATTTTACAACTTTCCTTAGAATTATTTTTTTTGAAAATTCCAGAGGAATGTTGATAATTTCAATAATCAAAATAGTTTTGATATATTTTACTTTTTTTTACGTTTAGAGAATTACTAAAAGAACGTGCAAAATTGTTTATATTTAGAGATCCTATTTCTGAATAAAAAATTATGAACTAATAAACTCACAATTTCTGATGTCTGATATAAAAACTGCAAGTCCGCGCATCCCATCACCTCGTACAGCCGGCATCTTGTCTTTCGCTATTTAAAACCACCTGGAAAGAAATTAAAAACTTTTTTTTATTAAGGTAAAGCAAACAATAAGTTGAGAAAAATAGTTAAATTGCATAAATACAAAATACAAAATACCTGAATTAATACAACTGAGAAGAATTCTTATTTTTATTTATATATATTTTTATTTTCATTAGAATCGAATATTGACTGAAGTGCAAGAATAAATAAATAATTTGTTATATATTAATTGCTCATCCTTGGTATAAAAAAGAAAATTGTCAATTTCCTCCAAGGTTGGAATCAAATACTGATTTTCTCTGCACTTTCACCGATATAAGAAATTACAAATTATTGATTTAATGATAAAAATTATCCAAAATTGAAAATTAGTAAAAAAAATTAGTAAAACTGAACATAAAGAGAAACTTTTGCAGTCAAATGATCAATTTTTTAATAATTAACTTTATTAACAATTCACTTGTATGGGAAATTGACAATTTCCTTATGTTGAAAATTAAAATAAATGTAGTCAAAGACAGATAATTATTATCGGGAAAATAAAACGTGTGTGGAAAAATTAAATTCACTCTGATTTAAAGAGAAACCTATAAATAAAAATAAAAAACGTCAAGTTCTGAAAGGGTGAAAGATTTTTAATTCTTAGCAAAGTTAAATAATTGTTTAAGTATAAAGAGTAAAGGAAAATGTCTACAAAGATGTAACGAATTAATTTTTTCGAATACTAAAAAAATGAATCACGAAGAGACCACCTGCCTGATTCTAAAAACGGGGTCGTTACCCTTAATTTAACCCCTTTTAAGAATCAAGAGCTACAAAAAAAAATCTCGTTGGCAAATTATTTTCTAACATGATGACAACTTGAGAAAGCCTTGGGAGCGAGAGGGACGTGACTGCCTTAATTAACACCGAATAAAAGTCAAAGGTGGCTTTTTTGACAGGTCAGCCTGCGCTCCCGCCTTCGTGGCCATGCGAAAACTTGAATCGAATCATCATTTTTCATATGTGATTTGCAAAGACGTTACAATCATGTCGAGACAGGACGCTATTTCGTCATAATTAACACAATTTGTATATATCTTTAAACAACTTGTGAAGATCGGTGAAGGGATCTCAGAGAGAATTTCGAGGAGAACGGGATTAATTTTCATTTGCCGCTGATGAGAGAGAGAAAGAGAGAGAGAGAAAGAGACTCGAGCCAGACCCATGAACTTTAAGTAACAATTTTCATTGATCTTATAACAAGAAAAATTGTTGAATATTCTCCATAACAAAGAAATACATACCAGTGTAATAAAGGACGTGTTCGCGCACGACTTGATTCACAGATTGCACTTAAGACAAAAACTTATTTTCAATTCGGTAACACGAATTTTCTGTATGTCGCCATTTGCAACCGCTGACTACAGAATAGACAGCTGCCCCGAGTGGCCATATTTGCGCAAGAAGAACTGCGCAAAGGTCATTGCGCATGTGTCATGAAAATTCACCAATGAAAAAAGTGCGCCAATTTAAGTTTATTTCATATCATTTCATATTCATCAAAGTTAATTTAAAAAATTTAGTATTCATTTATCTCCGACTGTAATTAATTAAAATAACATTATTGTTTTTTTCGTATGTAATTACAAAAGTTCCTTTCTGAAAATATTAATCCTTTATTAACGAAATTTATATCACTATTGGTCCTTAACAAAATTTATTTAAATATTTATTTAAATATTTATTTAAATTACCTATATAATATTTACGCAGTTATTAATTTTGCGTGCTTTGTTGAATTTTTTCAAACAAAAGTTCCATTCTATCTTTCATGACGGGTTGTCCTTTTTTTGTTTTTTTCGATAATTTTTTATAAATTTGCATTTTCTTTTCCTTGTATTTTTTAAATGCCTCTTGTCTTTCGGCTTTTATCCTATCTGTCTCTTCTTTTCTATTTCTCTTTTCCTGTTTCTTCTTTTCAAATTCAGCTCGTGCAGCAAAAAATGGATTTTTCTTGCTTGGTGAACTAAAATTTCACAATTTGTCAGAAGTTTTCCACTGCTTTGTAACAGTAATTAATAACAGCTTTATAGCAGTTTTAATTAATAAATTATAGATTAAAAATGATTACGAAAATATTGAAAATTTACCTTTTATCCTGTACGTTCAAGTTACTTGGGCCTGGTTCATTTTTTTTCTCCTTTTCTTGTTCTTTGTAGAAATTGCGTATAATTGCATTTTTTCGACGCTCATCCCATTGGTTTACTGTATTTTTAAGAATATAGAAAATAGTAAGTTATATTACAAATTATTGTTTCTAAACAAACGTTAATCACATCACATATTTGACACACAACGTGCATAACATAACCTAAAAACTGAGAATTCTCACCTTTGTATTTATTGCTGTATTTTTTTAATCTGTACTTTTTCTTATCAAAGGGTTTCTTCTCGCCCTCCTGTTTTTTCTTTTCTTTTCTCAAAATAATCTGTTCTTTCATTTTTCTCTATTTTTCTAAAAACAACTCTCACTGTCCCTTTAATTCTTGGTTAGATGAACCCAACATGTGGTAACATTTTCAAACAATAGTGCCAGTTGAATTAAATTTTGTAAGATGTCGCTACTTGTACATTTGAAGAAATATTCAGTATGGGGGATATAGCCACTGTAACAGTGAGTTAAAGAACAGATAAAGAAGAAGAATCAGATATAAAGGCTAAAAAATATAAGTGAGAAAACGAAAAGTGTAGAAAACTGAAAATTTAACCTTAAAATGAAGAATAGAGAAATCTTCATAAAAAGAATGTGCATTCATATCGCTGTTCGGTTTTCATCTTTTATTTGGTACATTTTGTTTTTTGGTATACATTATATTATATTTACATTTACATTCTTTTATCATCGGTAAATATTTAAAAACGCTCCCGTTCTTTATTTATCAATTATTTCACGTTTTAAAAACTTTTGACACTTTTCGTGAAGATAAAATTTTTCCGACATTGAATATTTAACCTCAAAATTTGAAATATAGTAATAAGTAAATGCAATTGGAATTATATTTTCGTATTACAAATTATATATTACCTAATCAGGAACCAATGTTTGAATTTTTATATAACTAATTACAAATCATTGCTATACAAAATTCAATGTCACTGCCACGAATAAACTAATGAGTAATGATGATGATGACAAGTGAGAATATTGTATCTATATCCAATTTGTATACTGTTTTTCAATGTTTAAAATTTTTAAATATTAATTTATTATTAATTATTAAAAAGTAATAATATTCGTAAATATTCGTAAAATATTTCATGTGAATAGTATTCACAGTAAGAAAACATTTTCCATTTGATAAATATTCACTACTTCTCGAATAATTTCATTTTCTTGTAAAATTCCAAAGTTTAATTATTTAATTATTTAATCGTTTTGCGCAATAAACGTTTACAATTGCAATGGAATAGTGAGAGATTCTAAAATATCTATATAATTAAAACCTTGAGGATGCATCAGGAGTGAAACAATATTTTCTTAATTCAGTCACAATAGTAGGAATTGGTATATATAGGAATTTTGTTCAGGCGTTTGAAAAACAAGCAAAGGCGAAAGAGGCCTATAAATAGTTTAGAAAATCCAACTAAACCACTTGGGGGTCGGATTTAAACTAATTTTACCCCAGACTACAAAAATGACTAATTCTTTTATTTATTTTTCAGTCTAAAAAATGTATGGTAATGAATTTAATTTACATATTTAATTATTTTTGAATGTTTTCCGGTTATTGAAAATGTAACGGAAGTCTAGAGAAGTGTGCGTATTTTGTAATAATTGTTGTGACAGAGGCGCAGAGGTCAAAGATTTGATGTTAATAGGCAATAGTTTGATCTTGAGAAGAGTCCACTTGTCTAATATAGAAACGGTATAGGGATCTTCCGCATTGTAATTTATGCCAACCCGTAACTATTTGACGCAACACACAACTTATTATCATAAATACACCTCGGCGCATATGTAGTTTCATCTCACGAGAGAGGTGTGCGGTAAGAGATATGATAAGGTCGAATATTGTGACAACGACTTTTAGAATATCAATTTTAGAATCTACTTCCCACTTTTCTTGCCATTGACCGCAAAACACGAATATATTTTTTTCTACAAACAAGATAAATCAGTAATATAATTGTTGTTTTTTTTTTGTAGGTTAGAAAACACAAGTTTGCTGAATGGAAAAGGAAACATGCCAGGATGAACTAATATAAATTCCGTAAGTATTAAAATGCGAGCAAAATTTTAATGAAATTCATATCCAGCTCACGTTGAGCTCCATATATAGACACTTGTGACACTCTTTATATCGATTTACCCCCGCAATGGAATGACGCCACATGGTTCAAGTTCTCCCACGCAAAAATCGTCATTTTTTTTTTTTGACTGAAATTATTGTATATATTTATTTCGTTATTGATTTCCCTCCACTGGGGAGGAAGTTAAGAGTCTAGACCCCTGACATTGACACACTTCCGCACACGATCAGCTGCATCGGGACGTAAATAACTCGTATTTTGATCTCCCCCTCCCTTAAAAAATGAAAATGTTTCTAAAATCGGTAAATCACGTATGAAACGTTTTTCGGAGAGATTTTAGAATCAAACTGTGTGCGATGATTGTTACGAAATCGGAAGTTTGAAAATGTGATGCGAATATTATAGAAATGAATCAGTGAGACTAAAATTAAAGATTAATTACATATTTGGGAAGAATGTAAATAAGAAACAAGAGGGCGTCTTGACGCGTCATCCATTCGTGTGAAAAGTTGAAAATAGAAACGATGAGACGCTCTAATTCAGCCTCTCTCTCTTTCTCGTAATATGTAAAAGATGTCGTGCATCGAAATGAAACGATGACGATGACAAGTATGTAAACATTCCGTAATTGTCATTATGTAGTCACTCACATACATTTGTATGTTAATGAGTATATACAGTGCTCCTCTTTTTTATTCGGCGCGTCATGAAATCACGCTTTTCCTTTTTCACGCCGGCAGATTTTTTCATGAAGCTCAACACGCCTCCGCGATTTATTCTTTTTTTAACAAATGACACGTAATCTTCAAAATCAACAAAAATAGGAAAATTTTGCATCCATATAGAATCGTTACATGCATTTTTTTTCCATAAGGCAAAAAGATTTTCCCAACGCGTGGGTGTAATATTTTTGTTTATGGAGAATTGCGCGTTTATACGTAAACTTTAAAAATAAAATTTTGCTCATTCAGATTATTGTTTTGGCAAAGTTTTTCTTTTGCTTTATAAACAAAAATAAAATGTGACGCTAAAGAAAATTATAGGTTATGAGGTGAAAACGTGAAAATAACAGAAAAATGATTAATTGTAAAAAAGATTTTAATGAAGATAAGACTGACACGCAAACATAACCTATAAAATTCGTTTGCTTCTAAAAGATTCGCTTTTTTCTTATCGATTGATTTGCGTGAAATTTAAAAATACTTTTCTTTGAAGATTGTTGAAAATTATAACTTCCTTCAAGACAGACAGGAAATAGTCGAGAAATTAACCTCGTTAGCGAATTATCGCGGTACTTGACGTCTCGATGAAACCGAAACAAGTCTCTCCCTTTTGATGTGCCGTGGAAATTAATTAACCAATCGGGATTCGTTAACTGTATCGTGAAGCATTGTTAAGAAATTCCTTTCAGGCGAAATTAAACACATTTTAAAGGAAGATTAAAATCGTTCAAGAAAATTTATTTTCGGATAAATTTGACTAGACCAAAATCACCAAAATTTACTTGTTTCGAAAATAAATTTTTTTTCTGTGACAGTAGTAATGAAAACTACAATAAAATTGTTCATATAATTAAAAAATGACATAATTACAAAATAATGATTTACGGTTCCAATTGAATCGTATTAAAAATTTTTTAGTTGACTCTTATCTCAAAAAAATAATAATGTAGGGTCGTTGAAATGCTTGAAATGTGGGATACGTCCTCGCGATCGATTTACAAACAAGCGCTAATGACACGTGTAATGGTTGTTTAATGAATGCTTTTATACTCGATGAAACGCCTTGTTATAATTCTCCTTAAAAAAACAAATCAAATAAGTACATTTATTTTTATAATTTATAATTAATATTAAATTATTCCTGTAAAAGTACATTATTCCAAATTGCTTCAAATCTTTTGTTTTCAAACTTCAAAAAATATTCATTTCTGTGAAACTTGAAACTTTTTTCAATGATTTTTTCCCATCTCTGAGTAAATCGGAGATTTCTGTTTTTGATGAAAATATAAGTTTTCAAAATGGGAGAAATTAATAAAAAATGATATAAAAAAAAAAAATGAGTCACTATTCATCTTGGAATGTGTATAATAATTCGGTTTTGTTGCGAGATCACCCACGCACTCGATTTTCAAGAATTATTTAAACTTTGACGACAAAATCATGAACTAATTTCATGATTAATTTATAAATATATATGTCAAATTTTTTTAGCGTTATTATTTCTTGAATTAGAATAAATGTAAAAAAATTAAAACGAAGAACTTTTGTTTTGCAAATTTATTAAATAAAAAATTCATTAATGAAAAAATTCAATAATAAAGAAATTCATTAATAAAAAGTTCAATAATAAAAAAAATTCATTAATAAAAAATTCATTAATAAAAAATCCAATAATAAAAAATTCAATAATAAAAAATTCAATA
>JUFY01022431.1:8946-26317 GCA_001855655.1 Leptopilina clavipes
AATTTTCACTCTTCCTAATAATGCACAACTTTTCAAAACTGATTTCCAGAATAAGAAAAATATTAACTCGAGGAAAAAACTCCACGGGAAGTTGGACTTACTTTCAAATTTGTTCACAAGTTAAAAAAAATAGTTTTTCTGACACTAATTTCTACAAAATTAAGCAAACAACCCAGATAGCACGTAATCTTACAGCAAGTATTACCAACTATTACCAAGTATTACCAAGTATTACCAAACATTACCAGGTATTACCAAGTATTACCAAGTATTACCAAGTATTACCAAGTATTACCAAGTATTACCAAATATTACCAAGTATTACCAAGTATTACCAAACATTACCAGGTATTACCAAGTATTACCAAACATTACCAGGTATTACTAATTATTACCAAGTATTACCAAGTACTACTAAGTATTACCAAGTATTACTAAGTATTACCAAGTATTACCGCAACCTTACACTGCAAACTTGCTAACCTTGCCGCAAGATTACGTGCTATTTGGGAAGTAATTCAAAATTACCTTTTCCCGAAACAAATATTTTCTGAATTAAAAATAAAACAATATTTATCAAAAAAAATAAAACTTATTTGAAAAAAATACTAATAAAAAATACTAAAAAAAAATTCTTCAAACTAGAAACTATTTGTCGAATGTATTGACAAAATGATTATAGGACAAAAATAGGAGTCTATTTTTATTTCTACTTTTCTTGTTTCCCTGGGAAATGTAGCCTTGAAAGGGATCAACTTTCACAAGGACAAAAAAATTTTCCTGTGGTGAGGGTCATTTGACAAGACTTGAAGTTCTATTGGTTGGAAGGGAGGTCCTAGAAAAATCCCTCTCTAATGTTTCTGTGCCCCTTAGAAAATAGCCTTCAAAAGTCAACTTTCCAGAAAACTTGAAAATGAACTAGAGTTCCCTTCCCCCCACCCTCTAGGGGAGGGGAGTTCGAAAAACCTTCTTTAACACTCTACTATCCTATTCCAAATGTTTACGAAAAGAAACATTATTAACCACAACAAAAAGCTTTATTTTTATTATCCGTCACCACAAACGTCAACATCTCTATTTTCCACTATTATGGACTACAAATATAAAATACCAAATATAAAAGTATTCGTTCCATAGAAAATCCTATTCATACATTATGTTCTAATCTTTCCTCTCATTAGTTCTAATTTTCCATTTTTTTTCTTTCTTTTCCAATTTAGTTTAAATTTTTTCCCCCCTATTTCCAATAGGGGAAATTCTACTTACTAATTATGGTCTAATTCAAGTAGAATCGAAATAAAAATCAAAAAGTCCGAACTTCAACAATTAGAATAGGATCAATTTTCAAAATTAACGGTTATGTAGGTACTTCTAAATTCTCCTGTTTTCCTGTTAGAGAAAACCTTGACTCGAGTTTTTCGAGATAAAATCTTTTGTTTGGGGGTGAGTGTTGACCTGGTCTGTAACTTTTGACTAAATTGTGCGACCCTGGAACTATTGGCCCTGTTCGGCAGGAGAATTTTTATGATTCACTATACAATAGAAATAGAATTTACAGCAAGAAGAAGAAGAAATTTTTACCTAGAAGACGCTTTCAAAATATTTTCCTGTTTATTCTCTTTTATTAAAAAAGAAAAATAAAATTCAATTCGAAAAAAAACTTTTCACTATATTCTGCTTCCCTGGTTGGAAACACATTAGATGAACCTATACTGGGCTTGGATGTGTATTCAACCCTCTATTGAAAAATCCAATTGTCCTAAAATCCCTTTAACTTGCATTATGTCCTGTTTTCCTAATAATAACAGCGTTACAAAAACTCGGATTATTCTAAAGCCCCTGTATAATGATAATGAAATCGTGAATCAAACTTTCATTATATTCCTACTTTCCTAATGGGAAAATTCAAGAAGACTGCTTCTTAAAAACTTCTATACTGGAATACCGCGCATCTTAATATTTTACTGATATTTTACTGATATTTTACTGATATTTTACTGATATTTTACTGATATTTTACTGATAATTTTAGACAATAATTTTGATATATTTCTAATCCCGAATATGTGACCTTAGAAGCAAACAAATTTTAGGTTATGTTTGCGATAGTTTGAATCTTGATTAAAAGTTCCTTTTTAATTATATAAACGTAAAATCAAAATCAGTTTTGGATATGTAATAATAACTAACATCAATCGTTTGTATTAATTGATTCTCTTTCTGTATTTTTACTCCCAAAAATTACAATAAATTTAACCGACAAATTTTTTTGTTTTGTTTCTAAGGTCCGATAGCGTCACATATTAATTTTTATTTCATATTAAATCATGGTTCTAAAATCTACTGAAAAAATGATATCTTTTTTCTATGGATGAATAAGTAAAGAATTCCATTTTTTTTTCTTTTACAGAAAACCTTTTTCTTTTTGGATTAACCTAGTCTGTAAAATTGCGACAATATTTGAGGGGATATTATTAGAAATTATTTATTAGAAATTATCATCTATATAAACATGCTTGCCTGATAGCAATTACATATCAAGTTTTGATATTCTAAAACCCCTGGTGAAATTAGGCAAATCCCTGCGAGGAAATTTATCCACTTCTATTAAGTCCTAACCTCCTAATAACAAGTTCCAAGAAGGTGCTTCAATTCCCCATGGTGAATTTTGGGAAATCTATTCGACTTTTACGTGTTCTACTTGCCTGGTAACAATTGCGACACCAGATGACACGAGGACCAGATTGAAATTGTTGCGGGGGGTGGGGGGTTCGACAATATTCAAGCTTCTGTTGAATTCTACTCGCCTAGTAATAGTTGAACTTTGTTCCGTGTTCCGAGAGAGAAATAGATATCGAAAGGGCAATTTTGCTTCGAATTGTGTGCTATCAGTTTCTTCTTTGATGCATTTGACCCGCCATTGTATTGATTTTCTAGTTTTGAAGCATTATGAAGAATTAGAGACTGCTAAATAAACTAATTGCTATATTTAACAGAATATGTCCCACATGTAAAATTATTTTATCCTATATTCCTATGACATTAATTCGTATTTCAACAATTTCCACAATTGTTGACAGAGTGGATTAAATTTTTAAATATTGTGATTTTAATTCGTTTCCTGGGGAAAGGGACACGAGAATAATTTTTCTTTAAATTATTTTCATTTTTTTTCCTCTCTATATACAAAATTAAGAACAACTTTTTATACCTGAAGATTTGAATCTTCAGGTATAAGGTATAAGGTATTCATTCTCCCAAAGAGACAAGAAAGTGAAGTAAGATCTCAAAGGAGAAAATGAGAAGAATAGGCGCATATACCTGTGTGAATGAAGTGAACTGAAGTTAAATTCGAAACATCCTTAAATACTTCACTACTTTCAAATATCTCCTGTTTTCCTGATAAAATTTACTACACAAAAACTCGCCCTGTGGTAATTCTGTATCTACTATTTTCGAAACGAATTTTGAAATCCATAATAGAAATCGATAAAAGTTTTCAAAAATTAAGCAAAATTAATCAGAGAAACATTCTCACTTTACTCTGGAAGAGTGTTTTCAGAAATGCAAAGAAAATAATTTTCTTCAAAGATTTCCTTATTAGTTTCATTATTATTTTTTTTCTATTTATTTATTTTTTTATTAATAAGTTCAGATATCAAACAAATGTTCCTTTTTTTCAAAGATCACGGGAATATTTTTCAGAAACTGATGAGATATTCGATGCTACCGGAAGCATTCATTACACCCAGTTTTATTTGAACCAAATATAATTTATTTGAGTTAAATAAACTTATATTTGTCTCAGAGCCAACTAAATTATTTATTTGTTTTAAATAAAAATTTTATTTGAACCAAATAAAAATTTTATTTGAACCAAATAAATTCTTATTTGAACCAAATATAATTTATTTGAATTAAATAAAGTTATATATATTTGTCTCAGAGCCTACTAAACTATTTATTTGTTTTAAATAAAAATTTTATTTTAACCAAATAAATTTTTATTTTAACCAAATAAATTTTTATTTAAACCAAATAAAGGTTTTATTTGAACCAAATAAAATTTTCAAATGAACCAAATAAATTATTATTTGCTCCAAATGAATTTTTATTTTGAACCAAATAAACTTTATTTGGAACAAATAAATAGTTTAGTAGACTCTGAGTCAAATATATCTTTTTTCTGGGTGTAGCCTTCGATATAAAAGTGGCAAAATTTTGAGAAAATTGTATTACCTTTCGAATATCTTATGCAAGCCTAATACTAAATACTTCACGAAGACATTAACTGTAATAGAGAAAACTGGTGTATTTAACACCTGAGTCTCTCAATATACCTCTGTGAAATGGAAAAGCTCCTTAAACTGTTGGTACCCTTTTCAAAATTAATTTCCAATCGTTAAATAAATAATAAGTGTTTATGTGAACAAATCAACACCTGTTAAATAATTTCTTATATACTTCCACCTTGCACGTATTAATGTTTCTATACACTGAAAAAAAATTTACTTGATTCAAATAACCGATTACTTGTCTATTATCAAATAAATATTTACTTGAAGCAAACAATTTTTATTTAAATCAAATAAATTATAATTGAATCAATAAATTCTGTATTTGAATCAAATACCATTTAATTGACTCAAATACCATTTAATTGACTCAAATAAACTTATTACTTATTATTAATAAACTTAAATAACCTATTATCCTGATACAAATAAATATTTATTTGATAATAGACAAGTAATCGG
Source organism: Leptopilina clavipes (assembly GCA_001855655.1). Taxonomy (NCBI): domain Eukaryota; kingdom Metazoa; phylum Arthropoda; class Insecta; order Hymenoptera; family Figitidae; genus Leptopilina; species Leptopilina clavipes. The sequence goes on from JUFY01022431.1 coordinate 13,704, forward strand.
TTATTTGAATCAAATAAATTTTTTTTCAGTGTACACACAATTACTAATTTTAGTTATCAATTTAAAAAAAATTGTTTAATTTTTATTGTCTTCAAATTCATCCTCTATTTTAATTCCATTTTTATTTATTATTATAAATAACAAATTATTATTATGTCTTTTTTTATAAAAGATATTTTTTTGTAAAACCGTGCATGTTGTAAATAAAGAAATTATTAATTATTCCGATAATAATAAATTCATCCTGAATCATTATTTCCATTGTTTTCGATGTAAATTCACAGAAATTTGAATGAAAATGAAGAAAAAAAGGAATTGACAATTTTCAAATTCTACGGTATAGTCTAATTATTGAAAAGAATTTTTTTCGAAAGGACCCTAAAATTCAAAAGGCACAAAAGAAGGAACGTGAAAATAGTTTCACTTCTAAATAATCCTATTATCCTGGGAATTCGATCAACCATAAGGGTTCGATTATCTCATCTCGATTTCACGCAAAAGAAATACGAGGGTGCGATCAAAAAAAAAAAGAAAAACTACGACTGAGAAACTTCTTTCGATCTTCTAGTCCCCTTGGAAAAATACCCATATAAAATAAACACAGATACAAAAAGATTACGTAAAATTAGTTTCTTTTTGGAAAAATCCTGATAATATGTAATTTTCTTGAATCAAGAAGATTTAGATGATAATAATTGAACAAAATTCCAACAAACAAAAAAATAATAATAATAAAAAATATCTTTTCTGACAATATTTACAAAATGGTAGATTAGATTTTACTTTATTATTTCAATATGTAACCCCCATATGTACTCGGAAAAGATTTGAAATTTCTAATATTTTCTACTTTCCTAATAAATAGTGCTTCCTGTAAATTTTATGACTAGACTAGTATAACCAATATTCTCAAAAATAGAGAACTGACAAAACTGTTTTACTTCTTACTATGTTCTACTTTCCTGGTAAGAACTCCGATATGAAAACTAGCACCGAAATTTGGGGTTTAGTTGCGAGTAATGAATGTAGGTGGCAGGTCAATCTAAAATTATTCGCTCCCTTCCCTTTCTACCATTTACCCGACATAAACATTAACCTAAAATTTTTATATATAATTATTTTTGTTTTCATCTCTCTCTCTCTCTCTCTCTCTCTCATGTTAAATTTTGTGAAAATTCATAAATAAACTAAATTTCAGGTGGAGTTGAAAAATCACAATACGCTCAGCTTCCCAAGCACATCAACAGTCGACATGGATTTGAAGGATGTTTAGCTTCACTGGATCTAAGTGGCGAGAGTCCCGATTTGATAACTGATGCAGTTGTTCCAAGTCCCTTGGTGGAATCTGGTTGTGAAATAAATGCGAATCAACATCCCGGAAAAAAATGCACACACGATGTTTGCGCCAATCATGGAACATGCGTACAACAATGGAACAGTTACACCTGCGATTGTGATATGACCAGCTTTTCGGGACCACACTGCAGCGACGGTATGAGTATATTTATGAATAATTTATTCATTATGGTGTAGAAGGTAATTTTCCAAATGCGCCACTAGACAAACGCCCCATTTTTTTCTATCAACTTCCCAACCCTGTTGAAAATTTCATCCAGCAGGGTTGGACAGTTGACAAAAAAGTTGAAAATTTCATCCAGCAGGGTTGGGAAGTTAACAAAAAAAATTGAAAATTTCATTTAACAGGGTTGGGAAGTTGACAAAAACTGGGACGTTTCTCCAGTGGCGCATTTGGAAATTTATAATGATTTTTATTCGCAAATGAAAAAAAGAAAAAAAATGTTAATTTAGATTCTATAATAGAAACCCTTGTTATTTCAATTTTCTAATTCACGTTAATTTTTTAGAATCGGTGGCTTACGAATTCGGTTCAGGAAGAGGAATTATAACGTACACATTTCCTTCGGACAGAAGGCCAGAAATGCAAAGGGATACTGTCGCAATGGGATTTGTTACTGGACTCAGTGATGCTGTTGTAGTACGAATAGAATCTGCATCCAGCAATGATTATCTCGAGATCGAAATTGTAATTAACTTTACGATTTTTTTTTTAGAAAAAAAAAGCTCTCTATAAAAGAGACAAATTTGTTAAATAATTATTATTATTAGTATTATTTTATTTTATTTTGATTACTGCATTAAATTCAATGAATCAAATAATGAAAATTTTTTTATTTTAGAAACAAAAAATGTCAAATCATTGATTTTTGGAATTTTTGAAAAATTGAAATTCTGTACAAAATATAAATATAGCACAGAATGAATAATCTTAATAGATGAAAATTTCATTATTTAATTTTTTTGATATAAAATATTAAAATCCAATGGAAAAAAAATACTCAAAAATAATAAAAAAAAATTTCAGGTGGAGGGAAATGTGTTTGCTGTTTATAATATGGGAACAAACGATCATCCATTGGGAGAAGTTGGTATCAAAGTTAATGACAATCAATATCACGTCATCAGATTTACGAGAAGTGGAGCAAATAGTACATTACAAGTCGATGACTATAATCTACAGTCCAATCATCCGTCCGGTAAGTACTTTAATTTTGTTTTACAATTAAAATTAATTCACACATTTTTCTTTCAGACAACCCACTCTGTGGACAAAATAAAGTCTCTTTTGGATTTCGTTCTAATGATAGCAAATTTTACCCGACAGTTTAATTATTAATGAAAAAAAAAAAGAAGGGAAATTTCCTTATCACTTTTAGAAATGAGGATTTTTGTCTCCTGAAACTCTTCACAAGAGACGGAATTTACATCGAAATTTATTGCAAAAAATTTTATGCGGATTTTAGAAAAGAAAAATGGAACTTGAAGATCTCGTCAATATGTAGATTTTGTAGAAGAATTTCTTATTTTTCAATTTCAGAAGTTAGGAAATTTTCCTCTTTTTTTTTTGAAGAAATCTTATTTGGAAATCAAGAAGGAAATTTGTTGCCCTTAATTTTCACTGATTTGGAAATTATTCATAAAAATCATATTTTTACGAACAAGTAACAAATAGTCCAAATTTTATTCTACACAACAATTATTATTACACAAAAAAAATTATTCTTTAAGATTCAAAAATAAAAATCGTCATAGAATTTTTCAAATTTCACAAAATATTCCATATTGAGTTCGATTTTACACACACACACACAAATGAGAAATCCAGAAGAAAATGTTTTCTTTTAATTATTTATTAATTTCACAAATGTACGAAATTAAAATTAAACAAAAAATTGACTAGATGAAACGAAAATTACAATTTATATAATATATTATGCTAAATAAATGTTTCTACGGAGAATGATTTTTCAAGAGACACAAGTTTTGCGCTCGCGGTAAAAGTTAAACTACGACTGCGACCTTTCAATGAGAATTCCAAAGCCAAGGCTCCTATAAAGAACCCCATATGGGAAGTAAAACATTCAACGAACCGTGAGAAAGTGTTCCTATTGGTTCTCGAGTTTATCCCACGTGGGATTTTAAATCCCGTTTCTCATTGGGTGACTTGATATTTATACAAGAATTTTGTTCTCCGTTGAACATTTACCAGAATTTTTCGTAAACAAAATGTTTTTTTTATTTTATATTTTATATTTTATATTTTATATTTTATTTCATATTTTATATTTTATTTTATTCGATTTTCAAATGACACAATTTTTATTAGGCCGATTATTTATGTAACCAAATATTAAATTAACCAAATTTACATTTAACAGAATTACTATTTAGTCGAATATTTATCAAGACAGTGGTAAATTTAACGAAATTTTCATTTAAAAAAACTTATAATTAAATATTTAACCGAATATTAATTACACGATATTTTATTAAGCCGAATATTTATTTTACCAAACTTCAAATTAACGTGATTGTTACTTAATCGAATATTTAATACATCAAACAAATATCTATTTAGCCAAAATTAATCAAACTTTCATTAAGACGAATAAAAATTTAACCTTGAATTTAAATAAATATACAAACTTCTCTCATAAGTAAAAATTTTCTTTAATAAAAAAATCCAGTTAATGTAAATTTCAATTAAATTTCATCATTGAAATTAAATTGAAATTAAATTGAAATTAAAATAAAAATTAAGTACAAAAAAATTATAAAAATTATTTAACATAAAATATTTGTTCTAAATAAATTTCTGTTCAATTTCTCTTCTCTATTGGAACATAAACTAACATTCTTTTTCATTTCTATCATCATCTCGAAAGGACTGTATATGGCTTATAAACTCGAAACTTAAATACACTTTGACATATTCAATATGACTCAAGAGGGTCTCCCGGAGAGATAGACCCAGGTCAGAAATCTTTGTTGGGACTTAGGGGGAAGAAGAGGGGACAGTGAGATGAGGGAGAGGGGGGGGGACCTACACACGAAAATTCCTTTAAGAAAATATACCTTTTTTCAATCTCCTGTGATCCTGATGCTAAAATACGAGATAATTGGCTTCTTTTATAAAATTTTAACAAACCATGACAAATTGTGAGACGTGTCATGACTATTCAACAAAGCAAAATTGAAAATTTTTCCCAATGAATACATTTATCACGATTTACTATATATAATATGGAAATTGACTTTTTCACGCCTCTTCAACATCCAACAATAACATCTCTATTCACCTATACAACATCTTTTCTTGAAGGAGATGAAAATTTCCAAAATGTCATTTTGACAAAATATATATTATACATATATATTTTGTCCCCTAGAGAAAGAGAAGACTTCTACGATTCTCCTAAATTCCTGTCCCTAAAAACGAAGATAATTGGATTTTTAATCTTTCTTGAGATCTCAGAAATCATATCTCACGTTGACAAATGTTTGTGCGATGACACATTTTTTTTTCTTCTTCTATGTATATAACGACAATAATTTATCACCATTCGTAAATATTTTCTCGAAAAACCAAAACCAAACATCTTTTTTCATCACTACTAAGAGAATTTAGGAATGAGAAAAATAATTTTACTTCCAAAATTCTTCTGCTCTCCTGAGAGAAATGACCTTTTCTATACTAGGGATAGTTTTCTTCCGCCCTCGACCTTTTCGAAAAAATCACTTTTTCACCATAAAAAACAATTTCCTATTTCTTTTTCATCATTTTTCATTTTTGTTTGTTTTACAATTACAAATTTTATAAATTCATAAACTATAAATTTTACAAACTTATAAATCATAAATTTTATAAATTTATAAATTATAAATAATTTATAATATTATAAATTTTATTAATTTATAAATTATGAATAATTTATAATATTATATTTAAATATTATATTTATATATTATAATTATAAATTTTACCTGTGAGGTAAAATTCCAAAATGGCGAATGACTTTTTTAAAAATTAGTCTAATTTTCTATTTTTAATTTCAAAATCTCTCTTCAGATTCATAATCAACAATCCCAAAAATTCCCAAGTAGCAATTTAAAAAAAAAATCCTCCGCCATTTTAGATTTTTTTTAAATAAAAAACTGATGTAAAGACGGATTTAAAGTTTCAAACAATGTTGAAATTTGTTAATAGTCACAATTTTGCTCTCTCTTGATTAACAATTACTCAAGAATCTTCAATTTCCAAACGTGGTCTATTAATATGACCAGTAAATTTTAAAACAACTTTTAAAATATCTCCAACTCCACCTAAATCAGGCACAATAGAAATTCTCATTATTTTAAATTCACTACCCGGCAATAGAATAATTTTCTTCTCCAAAAGTGTCTCAAATCGTAAAATTTTCATATTAATTATCGCTCGTAAATAGGCTTCCTCAAATATATATTCATACAAAATATTTCTAAATCCAAATGACGGATACGCATTAAATCTCGTCGCTGACGCAACATTCGTCGAAGTGATTGTAAATTTTTGCAAAACAATATGTTTACCCTTGTATAATTCTCTATTAACAAAATCAATTGTCCTCGTCTCCAGACGAAATAATTTCAAATCAAATGATTCCTCTCGTTGTCGTTCAGATTGTCTTTCTGCTAATTTGTACAGAGCATTTTTCATTTCTCTCGCTTCGTTTGTATCCTCCTGTATTCGTCTATTGCCTGTTGTTGCAAAATTTCTCACAGCATAAAACTCTTCAATTGAGACAAAATTATACGCCATTTGTTCATTGTAATCATTAATTATATTCTCAAAATTTATTTCATTTTCGATATTATATCTTTCACGATAGGAGTAAATGGAATTAATTCTAGATTCAGCGTTCATGAGTGTTATTTCTTTTAAATTGGTATTGTTTCCATTGGATCGAAAATGGTTGATTGTGTTATTGGAAAATATACCAGAAAACACACTTGTTGTCGATTTCCTTCGCAGTTGATTATTAATATTGTAATAGAAAAAGGGATGACTATCGAATTCCAAAGTTCTGTTGTTTAATTTTATATAGGTGTCTTTGTATTTCCTCGAGGGTTGTACAAACATTTTTTCCTTGATATCATAATCAGTTCTTAATTGTCCATATCTTATTGCACCATCAATTGTGTTTAGGGCAAACTTATAACCAAAACCCTGACGAGTATCATAACCTGTTACATTAACATACAAACGATGCCTTCTACCATATTTATCAATTCTTTCTATTTGCTTCCAACTATGAATTTTTAGTATTTTCATTACATCAAGAATATCCGTAATTATAAATTTGTAACTAATTTCCGTTGCTAAACGCTCAAGGACAGTTGTTATCGAAATGACATCATTTTTCCTAATCGAAGAGTCAACAAAAGCCGGTTCTTCCAAATGAAGGGAAAATTGATCATAAACCCTGTCATGTAAATCATTGCCCACCTTTGCGCTGAGATCCAATATTTTACCAATTGCCTCTTTCAGAAATATTGTTCTAATACTCGTACCCAGTGATTCAAGAAGGAATTTTGTCTTCCCATTATTTAGATATGAAGAAACGTGAGTGTTTTTGAATTGATTCAAAAATTTGTAGTTATTTTTCTCACACACTTGTTGATTTATTAAACATGGATAGAATGGTACCAAAGAGAGACCAAATAATTTCCACCATTCACTATTTTTCTTAATTCTGTTCGAATCAGACAGATAAGAAACGAACCGTTCTTTTTTAATTTTCATCAATTCTTCAGCCAGTTCATCACTGTTTTCATTCGCGTACTTTAAAACAACACGATGACCAGATTTTATCAATTGCTTCAATGAAACATTCAACACATCTCTCAAATTACAATCATCCGATTCTTTTATAAACCGAATTGAATAATTTTCTCTAATTAAGGCATAATATTCATACGTTTCATTCAAAATGGAGTGAAATTCAAGCAAATCGTAGGAAAAATTTTCAGGTGAATGATCACCAGAACGTAATAGTGATGCATCATTACTGTAAAGTAATGTCACCACAACATTATTTAAATCATCAACTATAAATTCTTTTAACGATGTCTTCGTCATTTCTAAATCATACCGCTCGTATATTTCCCCCAAATTGTGAATTTGGACCCGAGTCCATTGAGTCACATTCGGAAGGACTAATTCCGATTCAAAAATTCCTGTTTTCTCGTGATTTTTATTAATAAGCAACAATCGGGATTCTAAATCGAGAACGAATTTATTCATAGTGTCAATATTTCTAAAATTCGAAAAAGCCAAATGAATCCTATAGTTGTAGTCATCCATTAATTGTTCCTCAATTCTATCGAAATTATTTGTGATATATTGAAAGAATTTATGATAAGCCGCCTTCCAATGAATGGGATCAAATATAATATTCCTTGTTGTAATATTTCCAATTTCCTCAGTCCTGACATAATGGATTAGTGCAGAAAATGCAAAAATTCGTGAATTTAGTGGATCAATTCTACCACTGACTAATAGAAATTTCACAATGTGTCCCAATGCAAGATATTCATTGAAAGAATCACCTTCAGTGGAATTTTTCATTTTGGGAATTAAACTTGGAAAATATTCTCTATTTACTTTGCCAAATTGAAGATACATTAGGCCAGCTTGTGCAAAAATATAATCAAGTGATAATAAACTGGTTGTTGTTTGCTGAAGGGGAAAAAGTGGATTTATCAAATTTTCGACAATTTTATTAATCGCTAATTCTGAAAGTGAGGACTTTTTACCATATTCATTTTCAAATTTTGCATTCTTGAGTGTTTCTCTAATCGCTGTCATAACATGATCACATTGTAAATTATCCATTCCACGAATAACGTTTATCAAGAATCCATAAATATTTCCATAATTGTCAAAAACAAGGGAACTAATGATATAATCAAACATTTTATTAACAAAATATGTGTTAAAGGCATCAGCATCTTCTTCACCAAATAAATCACTTCCTTTCAATAATATTCGAATTAATTTCACTATATTGGCATTATTATTTTTATTCTCTTCTAAATAGTCATAGAGGGCATTTACAATCGGTATTTGTTTATATTGATTAACTTCTGGGAGATAATTTTCAATAAATAAAAATTCACTCAATATGTTTAAATAATTTATAACTGGTATAAATTGCACGGTTGCTAAAGGACTCATTGTAACTGATTCCATATTTTCTTTTCCAAATTTTATATAAAATTCCTCTTTTTCAAAAAAATCTGTTAATAAAAAAAAATATTCAACATTATTTTAACGTAATTATTATAATTATTGTATGTATAAATATATTTTTCTTTGCAAATATAATATAATTTATAAAACATATAGTTTATAGCAAAAATAACATACCTGATGTCTCAATAAACCATTATATCGTATATGTTAAGAAAAATTTTTGTTTTAGAGAAAGAACAACAATGAAATATTTCACCATTATTTATACCAGTTATGAAAAAAAATTCGAGGGCATATTCTCTTTTATAACAAATTTTATACTTATCTATAATGGAAAATATTGATACAATTGTGTATAGAATGGAACTACAAATTTATCCTTAATAACAGAACTATATATATATATATTATATATTACACGTGAGCACTCAAATTAAGCTTTTATATTAAAAATTATTTTTAAATTTTAATACATAATTATATTGTATAACAATTGCCTACGTCCATACTTTAATAACAAATGTAGTTATTAAAGCATAAATAAAATATAATATAGTTAAATAATATACAACCTGAACAGCACCTGAACTAATAGCTTATTTTAACTTACTTTTGAGGTTACGTTTGCCTCTTGACATACATTTATGGTAAATATGGGCCCAATTTTGAGGTTATGTTCGCATTCTGACCTAGAGTTATGCTAAATAGACTATAGTCTATTTAGCCCTCAGACCTAATTTGAGGTTATGTTCGCCTATTGACCTATAATAATGCTAAATATATATCTAATTTTGAGGTTATGTTTGCATTTTAACCTAGAGTTATGCTAAATAGGCTATAGCCCTCATACCTAATTTTAAGGTTATGTTCCCCCTAAAAACTTTCTGAATCAGCGACGGCGAAATGTTTTTATATTAATAGGGATAGATATTATATTATATTATACTATATTATATATTACGTTATATAGGTATTGAAGAAAATGATTATATACAGAACATAATAAAGAAAGTAATAAATAAAATTTTTTAACATTCTTTTAGTTGTGTTAAAAACTGAAGAAATAAAATTTCAAGTATGTAAGTAAAATTTTTTAAAACGAAAATGCAAATGAAATTTAAATTTCGTGAATATGGGTATTTTTGTGGGGCATTTCACGAATCCCTTGGAAACCTAAGGAAAACTATATTATAGAAAATAAATGATTTACTTCCAAAATGTTCTACTAGCCTGGGAAAATATCCTTTATGGAGGGTTCGTTTTTCTGTATAAAAAGAAGGGAAGAAACCATGGGGTGACATAGAGAGAGACTTTAAACTTCGGAAAGGACTCCTTATATCTTCTGATGTCCTCGTCCAAATGTATACAAAATGCATTAGCACTTGCCACAACAATGACATTGTTCCTTTTATTCTCTATTATGTATACAGGTGGATAATCCCTTTTTTCATGGTCCTGCATTATTCACATAGTGTAAAAGAAGAATCTTTTTCAACTGTCCCCCCCTCCCAGTTCTAAACTACATGGAGAGAATTTCTTCATCTAACTTTATTATTAACCTTTTTCCATTGGGACAAAATATTTTTAATATTACACTACTTTATATAATTATAACATGATATAATATAATAATAATATAATTTTCTCTTACTATTACAAATTTATATTTAATTTTACTTTTCACTTTCAAAAAACTTATGTAATCCTGGGAAAATATCCCTTACGAAGGGCTCGTTTTCGATTCATATTTAATGTTTGAAAGAATTTTTTCAAAAATTTACAAAAAAAAATTAACTACTTGATTAATTTTATTCTGATGACTATTAAATTATCCAATATTATTAATTATTGCAATTATTCCAATTATCCATATTTAATTATATTAAATTGTCCAATTTATTAATTAATTTAACTTTTTTATATCAATTTATATATCTACATTTATTTATTTATATTTACATTTTGGTACTTTTTAATATTTGAATTTTAATTTAAACTGTCAACTAATGTTAGCGTATAGGCAGAGGGTAAACAATAATTTTCCGAAACACGTGTGTTTATAAAAGTAGATATATAAATTTATAGTTCATTGCTTGTATCAATATTCTATCTTATCGCTAAATGATCACGTGTCTAATCATAAAGGCGCTTGCACACTTCCAAATTGTTGGGCGAGCGATCGGCTGGATTGAATTTTCATGGTCGTGTCACTTAATTTGATTGGTTGTACTAAAGATTCCATTTTCACAGTTTTTTAAAAAAACTGATCGCTCGCCCAACAATTTGGAAGTGTGCAAGCATCTTAATAATTATGTATTATCCCAGATAGTTTAAAAATTTTTTAATACATTAAGTTTTGTGAAATAAATAAAAACTTTTTGAATAGCGGTCTGTGAGACGGGTGTTATTGTCAGTAAGTGTAAGTAAATTCCTGAATTTAACCTTTGCGCATCTTCACGCGCATAATAAGTTCTGTCAGTCATCATAACCTGTATTTATTGTTTTAATGTTTTCGTGACACTGTAAACATATAAATACTCAAATCATTTATATATAAAAATAAAAAAATTCAAACGAAATACTTATACAGGAATGGGAATAATTGCAATAATAAGCAAAAGTAGATAATAATTCCCAATAATTATATGTAACTATAAAAATACTATTTATTCGGGGTATATTAAAATTCTATGGAAATTTTTATGGGCTAAAAACAGCCATAAAGTCCCAGGATAACATGATGTAGAAAATTTCTATGGGTTCTGCTTCCCCTTACAAAATAGATCCTTTTAAAAGCCCAACAACAACAAAGTGTTATACGATCCTCTCGAGTTTCAAGGCCGATTTTTGATTTATGTTATTTCAAATATCTCAAGAGGGCAAAAGAATTTCACGCTCATTTGTATTTGAAATCTAGTGGAACTAATCAAGCGGATTAACGTCTTGGGCACTATTAGGATTTTAGAACTAGTCAGGAAGTTTTAAAAACTCATGGTACAAAATACGAATTTTCAGACATTTTTAATTTCAAGTAATAATATTTCCCCCTCCCCATAATTTACAATTTTTAAATATTTCTTTTTAGTTTATAAATTTACTAATAACGACATTTATTTATATAGGTATTAATTTATATTTATTTCATTTACAAAATTTTATTTTTATTTTTATTACTAAATTATTATGTTTTGTTAATTAACCCTTTTTATTCAAAGTCAGTAACAATATTACCCCTCCCCCTCTCCCATAATTAACTATTTAAAAATGTTCCTTTTTAATTTCTAAATTTACTAATAACGAAATTTATTTATAATTCATTTTATCGACTTGTAGAAAAAGCTAAATTTTTATTTTTTGCTCCTTAATAGAGAGGTAACAATTTTGACAAGTGTCGAATTTAACCCTTTTTATTCAAAGTCAGTGAACGACAAAAAAAAAGAAAAAACTAGGTGACAATGACTAGGAAAGCAGAATATTCGAGAAAGTGGAAAAATACTCATGGGAGAATTTTTGGGGCCTTAAATGGAGATATTTTGTGGAGGGGGTAGAAAAAGGTCAGTCACAGGTAAACGATTGGTGAATAATGGTTCTCTGTCCGTTGATGTCTAGTATATGAAAATTCAGTTCTTTGAAATGCCTTCAAGAAGCCTTCGAGAGAAAGTTTATTTATTATAATATTATGATAATAATAACAAAAGTTCTATTCTCGTATTTTTGGATCTTAAAAGAAACGTGAATAAGCACTTAAAGACTCGAGAGAGAGAGAGGTATTCTATATGGTGATAAATTGAGTTTGTAATCTTGTCGAGGGTCTTTAAAAGCAACCCCCCGCGTCGACAGTTAATTATCCCTGGGGAGTCTTTACAAACTCCGCTTCGTTGTAATGGCCATGCCAATTATCCTTGCTTTTCGTATAGGGAATGCAGCAATCTAATGGAGGTATATTTCTCGAAAAACCATATGACGTCACTCATCATCTTCCAAGACATTTTTACCCTTTATTTGTTAATTTAAGAAAACC
>JUFY01022432.1:0-11812 GCA_001855655.1 Leptopilina clavipes
CACAATGCAAGTGGTTTTTGTTGGTTATTACGCCTCTTAACATAGCTCCTTATTAAAACTGAAACTACCATATCATACCCTGCCGAAAGAATAGACTGAAATTATACTGGAGAATTTATACTGAAGTCTCAGTATCGTTACAGTATAAATTTGCTGCGATTTTATACTGAAACGAGACTGAGAAATTTACCTAAAAAAAGGGTCTTGAATGGGTAACTTTATAGCCCAACCGTCATAAAATTAGAAGATGTACCTCTTTTTGTTAACGTTAAAAATAAATTTTATTTACTTTATAATATCATACTTATTTTTCATAAACTCAATAATTACTTTTTCTTATTGTGCATACTAAATATTCAGTGGAACTTAAATTCAAAAATGATATCCATTTTTACGGAAGAATTAAGGTTTGCAAGATAATTTATAACTTTCTAAAACAAAAGTTTTTTAAGATAAATTTTAGATATTTGTTATCAGGGAACATTACAGATTCTTAATTTTTATTTTTTAACCTTGATTTGTTTAAATTGCAAATTTTTTGAGTAATAAAATTAGAAACCTATATAACAATAGACCTTCAGATCTAATGTTAAAGAAGGAATGCAATAAAAATTGGAAACTAAAAGGGAATTTCATTTAGCAATTTGGTGGACCTATTTTAAATACTTTTTTGCAAGTAATGAGTGTTGGTTTGTTGATTTAACCTACATTTTATACTACTGTTAAGGGTTTTTAAATAATTTCAGTAACTTTTCAGTCTAATCTTCCGGCAGGGTGGAGAAAAAAATTTTACAACGAGATATAAAAAGTAAATTTTTGTCTAATATAAAGTTTAAAAATCTAAAATTAAAAGGACTCGAATACAGAAGTCACGCGTAATTCAGAAAGATCCAAAAACCCTACAAATCGCGATAAATTTAGCGATAGAAGTATTTTTTAAAATATCTGAAAAGGCAAAGTAGAAGTGCAAAAAATAGTTAAAATGAAAGTATCATTAAATAATAATAATTACATATTATTAACAAAAATGAGGATGAAAATAAGAGTTACAATTATGTTTATTCTTTTAATGTGTAAAAGTAATTTCAATATAATCGACCACGTATTTTATTTTCAATTTTCTTTTTATCTTAAAATTTTATTAAATAAAACACACATTGATGTTTTGCCCAAAACAAAATTAGTTAACTTCTGTCACGTCACCACGAATTGTTGCTATTGTTTAAATTTATAAGGAAATCTTAAGTAGTATAAAAAGGACTACTGTAAGAGGATCTAATTAGTAATGTTAACTATTTTTAAGTGTTATATAATTATATAATTTTACCCATTTTTATGAAACCCATTTTTAAAAAACTTATTGATACTCATCAACAAGTTTTTTATAATAATTTTTACTTAGAATACTCTACTCTTAAATACATTATCTTTTGATAAAATAAATTAGAGTAAGAATATTATAATTTATTACTTATGAGAGTTAAGGCTCACACCTGAGCCATGAATCCGAAATACCTGCAAAATTTTGTCTACTTCTATGTAAATATGTAATTTGAGATAATTTTTCAAAGTTAAAGCTAAAAAGGATCTAATTAGTATAAAATCTCCATCCGTATCAACATTCACCATTGTGGCCCATCAAATAATCTTCTAAGAATTCTTCGTGCAGTTGCATTTATCTATCTATGAGGATAATTAATTAACCAACTGAACTATTTATTGTTTAAGTTATTTGAATATATTCCCGAGTTATTTTACGAGACTCTAGACTCAAATTTGCAAGTAATTTTCGTAATATTTTAATTATCACGATTATTTACAAAATGTTACGTTCATTTAGGACGTAACACCTGTAAAGTCATTGTATTTATGACTAAATTCGGAATTAATTATTTTTTTTTCGAGAAATTCACTTCTTTTTAAAAAACAAATGTGTGACTAATTTATCACAAAAATATACAGCTCTTTTATCACAAGAATTAAAAATTGAAACATATCACAGTATAAAAACAGTTGAAAATTGTTTCAAATTTTTGACTACATACCTATGTAATTAAAACATCAACTATCGTAATAGTTTAACCGATTTCAATATCTCCCAGAAACCATTTGAAAAATAAAACCCCAAATTATCGATAAAATATAATTGCGAAGAATTGTTTTATAAAATGCATGAAATGCAATAGTACAAATTTATAACGTTACTTTTCGGTGATATTCAATTCAGAGTTTTAAATAATAATATTAAGAAATCATTCGTCACATCTAAAAATAATGTTTAAATCCTTGGAATTATTTTTTTTTTCGAAAAAAAAATAATTTTTCGAAAATATTTATATCTTCAAAATTTTTCTTTCAATTGAACGTTTAGTACTTATGGATCATTTTTTATAATAAAATTCTGTATTGGTAACATCGTCGTAATTGTGACTAGAAAATATCTAATTTTCAGAAATTGAGTTTTTTTTTGTCTAAAATACTAATTTTTCAAAATTAAATTCTGTATTTAGTTTTCTTGTCGTTTCTTCGGCCACAACATTTAAAGCGTAAGCGAAAAATGAATCCATGTATCGTGACTTTTAATTATTTTTTATCTTGAAAAATTTTTTTTAGTTCTATTTTTAAAAGGTAGCTTTTTTAAAGCTACTTTTACGAGAGGTAGAAGAATATTTCAAATAAGATTATGTAATACTTTTCTCCCAATTTTGGTATTGAACCATATGAGAACGTAAAAAATTACGTCACAAATATAAATGTATGAAAAATTTCTCCTTGCGAAATTCTCTTATAAAATGTAATATAAAAATACGGATAACATTTTCCTATTAGAATTATTAAATAATAATAATAAATACTTGTTTGTCAACTTTTCTTGGCTGGTTTGATGAATGTTGCCAATTGTTGATAAATGTGTTGTAGACATTTTTTCTCAGGCTTTGTATTCCGAAAGAGAGGAACCAATCGAGCTGGACTTGTCCCTTGATTCTCGGTTTCAACAAGAAATGTCAAGTAATATAGGACTCTCCTCTATAAAAACAATTGGAAAAAATGTTAACAAAATGTATAAAATAGAGAAATTTACTTTTCATCTTTTAAAATAATTCTAAAGCTTTTTTGTTTAATTTTATATCTTTTTCTCTAAAAATGTTAATTTTTTCTTATTTAATAGAAAAATTTTTCTACCTGATCGAAATTTTTTTGTTTAAATGTTAAATTTAATGGATAAAGATGTTCGGTTTTTTAAAATTAGTGTTAAATAAAATTTCTTTTTCGTGTTCAAATGTTTCATAATATTGAACGCGGAATTTTATATACTTTTTAGAATCAATAAGACCTTTAGCAAATTTAAACAGAAATAGAATTTTTGTGACAAAAAAATACGTGATTTTTTACCTCTATTATCACTTCATTAATGAATACGTCTTGAATTATGTTCCATGGTAGAAATTCGGTGGCGTAAGGGCCAAAAAAACGGCGTTTACTGAATATTTGCACTCCTACTGATTCAATTACCAGAAGGGAATCTAAAAAAAAAGAAGAAAATGGGACATCAAAGTCTGTAAGCTTACAAAGATGATTTGGAATTTTTTTAAATTAATTGTTTTATCAAATTTTCAACTAAGATGGATATATTTTGCCATATTATCCCAATAAAAAAACATTTTTACAAAATTGAAAAAATTCTTAAATATTTTTTAAGGCTGTAAATTTAATTATGTTTATTAAAAAAACGTTTTTTTTTTGTCGTCGGAAGTGGAAAATCTGCAATCAAATACCTGAAGTAAAATTGCAGGTTATGTGGGGCTGACCGCTCTTGTTCTGGTCGACATTAAAACGTATTAATGTCAAAACAAATTAATTAATCTCTATAAAGTTTATATTTTATCCAAATCCATAGGTTAAATAACTATTTTTAATTTTTCAAAAAAAAAACTTTTTAGTCTTTTGAGGCATTATTTATGAACTGTCTCAAGCAAAAAAGGAAAAATTTTCTTGTATTGTTTTGGAACTTTGGTAAATTGTTGCCCTATATCAGTGTAACAAATCTCTGAAATATTAACATAAATAAAAAAAATTCTTTAGAGAAGTGAGGATTAAATTTTGATATATTAAAAGCAACAAAAGTTACTTTTTGAGGTTATGTTGCACCCTTTGTAAAAAAAATTGATTTTTTTTATTTTAGGGTGATGTATCCTCTTAAAATTCTTCATAAAAAAGAAGGCGCTGCTAATTGTTATAAGCGCTGCCTTTCGAAATATTTATAAAGAAAAATTATCAAACTTTAAAATTCGTATTTTAAAATTACAATTGTTACGAATTTATCAGCGCTTCCTTCATAGAAATTTTACTTTATTGTAAATTTTAAAAAAGAAATTTATATAATTTGAAAGGCGCAGCTGAGTTTTAGGCGCTGCCTTTTAGGTATTTAAAATAATAATGGAAAAAAATTGTTTTATTCATTTAAATGAATTACTGATTTTTTAATAAATGAAGATTTATAGAAAGAATTTAAAAATGTTTAATTAAGAGGCGCTGCCTATTGTTATTAGCGCTGCCAGTCTAAATTTTATTAATTTTATTTTATAATTAAATAATTAAATTAATTATTAAAAAATTAAATTTTATAATTCTGATCTATTTAGTGAAAGAAACTTATTTTTCGAAGAGTTGAATTAAAACGTAAATTTTATTTTATAGGTTATGTTACTACTGTATACTTTTTTTTCATATCAATTTCCTTTAGTTCGTCCGATTCGTCCTAATTAAATAAATATATTTTTCTTATATATGTAAAATCACATTCTATTATATTAAAAAAAAAATTTTTTTAAATATACGATTATTTTTCAAAATATTTTTGAAAATTCGGTTGCTTCTATTGAAGGTCAAAGCAGAATAGCAATCGCAAACGTAAACGGAAGAATGAGTCAGAGAAAAATAAAGAATATTCTTCTCTAATTCTTTCTTCCCTTGGCAATTACGATTCCGGTTACGTTTCTATTCTGCTTTGGCCTCAAACACTCGGAGATTTGTTTCAAACTTTTTTCCCTTTTCTCTGGAACGTTAAAGAAACGTTCTTTTCTTAGAGGTTATGTTAACAGATCGAATATATTTTACCAAAGTTTAGAAAGAAAATTCGATTTAAAGTTTAATTTAAAATGTTTACGTTTTATAAAATAGAATTTCAGATTAATATTTAAAAATTCCAAATCTATACACATATTTTGTAATACTGAAATGGAATTTTTCTTTGCCGGTTGTGACAAAGAAGTTAAGCGTCTACAAACATAAATAAAGAATATAAATTTCAATCAAAAATAAAAAAGATAAAAAAAATTACACACTACTCACTAAACAATTGATAAAAAAAACATTTCACTTGATATAATTTTTATTTTTATAAAAACTGACAAATTTCTATGGAAAATGTTAAGTTTTTTCTTTTTTCATGAATATTTATTATAACAAAGAAAGGAGCTTACCTGTTATAACAGTAGTGGCCAAATTTGCATAATGCCAAAGCAAAAGCATTCCCAAAATGAAAATGAAAAGTAAACGATTCACAAAGAAACACGTGACAAGAAATACGCAACATTTTACGATTTCTGTCCAAACGTTTATTTTCTCATTTCCATGGACAATAAATGTTGTTACTTTATTTTCCTTTTCATTTTTTATCTCCAAATTAACACTTTTTCCATTAACATTTCTAAATGATTGCACTGTTCTACTGGAAGGGGACGACGACGGCATGAAAAGCCGGGGAGAAAAATGGCGAATTCCACACTTTTCGGGAGCGAACAAACAAAGCGTGTCATAACTTGACGAAAGTTAGAATTGAAAAGAATGAATAATTCCATCTCCATTTACCGCGTTTCTCGTCCTGGCGGCCATTTACAAAACCGATCGAAGCGACCTCTTTTTTCTTTAAATTATCCTCAAAAATTTTTTTTATTTGTTGAATTGACAGAAAGATTTAAAAAAAAAACCGAATAAAATTGTAAAATACAAATTAGAAGATAAAATTAAATGCTTTCAAGAAGTTTTTGACGGGTGGGAGGTTGTAGTAGAATTATTTTCTCTTTAATTTTTATTATATTTAAATTATCCCGCCAAATTGACTGGAACTCCAACTCTATCTATTTTTCCTTATTTTCGTTTCCTGTAAATTTTACACATTTCTGAGATTATTGTAACAATTTTCTCGTATTAAAAAATATTTTTTACCCCATTTTTTACCTTTTATACGCAATTTTATTAATTAGAGATTCAAAATAATAAACAACAAACAATTGTATCGTCTGATTGAACATAACCTCAAATTTGATTTTATTCCTCTTCCTTTAAATTTTTTATTATTTCGATTTGTAAAATTGGTAAAATTTCATCTTTGATTAATTAGAAAAACTTGGTTATTTTTTCTTTAACAATTTTTTGTATATTTTTTTTGTTTTTTCTTAAATTTTTATCATATTTTTTTACAAAACAAATATGTACAGCGCCATCTATCATTTATCTTTCTCTATCTGTCACTTTTTGTCATTGTCGTCAAACTTCTCAGTTGTCATTCTTGTCATTCATTGTTATTCCTTTTTTGACAAGTAAACTTCAAAGGAGAAGTTATTTTTCGTCAACAATTTTTGACTATTTACTGGTATGATTATTTTTCTTATTGATTTTTGAAGCGTTTTATAGTTAATTGTTAACTGTACTAAAAATGATCTATTTCCTGTAATTAAACTTATAGCCACACCCACAATTCTATTTTGTTAAATAGTTTTTTTTCTGCAAAAAATGATTGTAGTATTTGTAAAAAGTTTATTTTTCTGAATGTTATATTTTTATGGAAACTGTAAACTTGGTAAAGTATATATAAAATAATTAGAGTTGAACATAACCTCAAAAAAATTTTCATTTCTAAATTATATTTTTAATTTGAAAATACATTTTTAAAAAATGATAATAACGTCAAAAAAAATTGTAATTAATGAGATTCAATACCCGTACATAACCTTGAACTAAAATTTTGTTTTATGAACACTCCGACAAATGGAAATTATAGAAATTTCTGTATAATATAGAAAATCGGTCAAATGGAATTTCTGTCAAATAATATTTCGAAGAAATAAAAATGCGGCTAAAAATAAATTCTTTCTGATATTTTTTCTGTCTAATAAAAATTCGTTTAAATTACTATTCTGTTTAATGAAAATTCTAGCAAATGAAAATTTTGTTAAATTAAAATTCGATCTAATGTTAAAATTTGATAAAAATTATAATTGTTTACAAATTTTAAATAAAAAACAAACAGAAAGTTATAAATAATAATTAATAATAAAAATGCGGTTAAAAATGAATTCTTTCTAATATTTTTTCTGTCTAATAAAAATTCGTTTAATGAAAATTCTAGCAAATGAAAATTTCGATAAATTAAAATGTAATTAAAATTTAATATTTAACAACAAAATTTTTCTCAAAATAATTTTTTTTAGAAAATTGTACAACCGAATCGTTCCAAATTTGATGAAATCATTCTTAATTATAAGTTTTATTTGTTGTTAAAAACAAAATTTTTAATTTGAGGTTATGTCAATGAGTTAATTAAACTGATGGTTTAACTGTTAAACCATCTTAATGTATATAAGAAATTTTTAATTTGTAATTTAAAAATAATTGAATTATTTTTTACAGAGAAATAATGGACATGGTAATTTCAACTTTGCAGCAGCAAAGACAAGTGACGGAACAACTTCGTCGTGAAGCTGCAATTAAAAGAGTAACAGTGAGCAAAGCTTGTGAGGACATTATGAAATATATTACCGAACACGAGCAGGAAGATTGTTTGCTCGTTGGATTTTCTTCGCAAAAATCAAATCCATTTCGTGAAAAAAGTTCCTGCATTCTTCTCTAGTCAATGTTTAATGTGTTCATTTTAAATATTAAAACAACAAAATTTCGAAATGAAGACAAAAAAAAAGAAAATTCTTTTTTTTTCCGTCTAAACTGAATCTCGAAAAATAACATTATTTATTTTCTCTGTATTCAATATTTTTTCTTTTTTTGTGTAATATTTTTCATTGTAATTTTTTTTTACAACATCTTTTTGAAAATAATTTATTCATTTAAAAAATGTAATTTTGTAACAAAAATTTTTTGATGGAATTTTTTAAAATGAATATTTTTATATATTGAATTTAAACAACAACAACAGAAAATGAAAATAACAAATTGTGCCTTAAGAGAACAATTAAATAACTGTTGTGAAAATTTACAATTATTTACGTCATATTTAAGAGAAATAACGTAAAATAGATTTTGTAAGTAAAATATAACGAAATATTTTGAAAATATAAATTTATTAAAAATATTCCCTTTGGTTTTTAATTTAAACCTGAATTTTTAATGTATCATAGCTTAAAAAGTATTGAATAGTAATAAAAAAAGGAAAAAGTTTTTAAAAATTCAATTAATTTATTAATTTATTAATTAATTAAATCATTAAATAATAATTTTATTTTATCTTGAAAAATATTATTAATTTAACGTTTTAATTTATTGCTAGGATGAATCTAAATATTAAAAAAATATATATTTCGAAATGAAAAAAATGACTAGAAATTCAAATTTATTTTCTTTATTTCTAATAAATGTAATAAACTGATTATTTTTCAGTAAAAATTTACAATATACAACGATATACATTTCTCACGTTTCACAACTTGCGTAAAAATTAATCTATGACAATCACAAATCCCTTTTGTCTCTATCAATAAAATTTAATTTTTAATTTTTACCACACAAACGAAAATAAATTGAATTCCACAAAAACAAAGTTTTATAAATAAATAATTGAAAGCAAATATATGAAGCTTAATAAACTGATAAGAAAATATTTTAATTTAAAAAATATTTCATCATTTTTTTTTAAATTGAAAAAAATTTTTTTTAGTCAAATTTCCTCACCTAAAAATAAAATAGTTACTAAAAAATAAAAAAAATATATTTATAGTCTAAATTAAAAATAAACTGAAAATATATCACATAAAGCTGTTAAAAAATAAAATTACTCAAAGTAATAAAAATAAATATAAGAAATGACTATTTAAAGAAAAGAAAAAAAATCTACTTCCGATTTTTTAATTTAAAATACTGCGAAAGCTCAAGTAAAATTTACAAAAAATACGTTACAAACAAAAGGTACGAAATGATAAAAAATAATTAACTTTCTTGAAGCTAATTTTTAACACTAATTGTAGATTATAAATAATTTCATCCATAAATATTTAACGATGAAATTTTAATTGACTGTAAAAAAATTTTTCCTAATTGAAAAATATTAAAATATAACAATAATATATATTAATTGTAATATATTTATTAATATTTATTAAAATATTAAAAAATTAGGAAAATTTTTTCTCTTGATAAAAAAAGCATATTTTTCCCTTATTAAAGAATAAGAGAAAAAATTCGTTTGAATTTAATTTGAAAAAAAAAATGTTTCAATTCCTTTTAAATAGAAAAAGGAAATTAAAAATTGAAATTAATATCTGTTTCGATTAGCAACTTTGTTCATCAAGCATGAGAGATCGGCTCCAATAATTGTCGATTGATTGGCGTAATATGGTTGTGAATTGATAGCACCATTGTTGTATTTCATTTGCATTGCCGTATCATAATCGGGAGCCGGTCGATAAGGTGGCAGTAGAGCTTGTAAATTACTTGTATCTTTCGATGAAACAGAAACAACGGGACATGGAGAAGTCGACAAATCGCTGTAGCTTGTCCAGCGCATGTGATTCTCCGGTTGATGATCCAAACGCAATGACGCAATTTGTTCATTCGTCTCGTTCTGAAATTAAATAAAATATTTCATTTATTATAATTATTTTTTATTATATTTATATTATAATATTCATTTTCAAACATTTTTTTTCACATAATATTGTAATTTCTTTCATTTCGAAATATTTCTTTTTTTGAAAAAAAAATTTTGAAATTGATTAATTAAATTTATTAATTTTTCCTTTTTTCAAACACGTAAAAAAACAGATTTTTCCTACATGCGTTTTAAATACTTAATACATACATAAAAAGCGGCAAAACTTTATAGGAAAATTTTTTTAGTTTGTGGAATTTTAAAAAATAGAAAAGAAAGAAAAAAAATAACAATAATTAAAAGATAAAAAATTAATAACAATACTTACGAAATTTCCATTACTGACGCGCTCGTTTAATTGTTCGTTGAGACGCTGCGCAAATGTGTGTTTCGTGATACACAATTGCCAGGCATATTTCGCTATACGAGATTCTCCAAATGTAAATTGTTTCGGTGTTTCGCCTTCGACTTGCCATTCAATTCGAAAAGTCTTCTTGTGACTAATTACGTTACTAATATCAGACCATCTAAAATAAATGAAGAAAAATCTTTGAATATTTTTCATTTCATTGCACTAAATACACTAAAAAAGAAAAGAAAAAAAAATAAATAAAAACTTAAAAATATTTTTAATAAATTAAAATAAATAGAGACCCGAACTTTATGCAAGTCGCATAATCGCATAATATTCTGAAACTGAGCACAACTTCGGTTTTTTGTGAATTATTAAGAATTCATGCAAAATACATGTGATTTTTATTCTCATCCATATGCATAATTATACTTTCAATGCATAATTGAAAGTTTACTTTCTCATTGCATAATTTAACACTATTTAAATAATCATCGCATAATTATGAACTTTTTTGTCTTGAAGATATTTCATCTGCTTTTTTATGAAAAAATAAATCTAAAGTGCAAATGGTTATTGAAATCTCGTTACACGTGAAAAACAGAGCTACGTCAATGCAGAGACTATGCTAAGCTTGTATTTTGGAAACGCTAGTCTAGACTGATCTCGTTACTCTACTCGTTACTGTCAAGAAAATTTTATATTTTAAAAGATTGAAAGTTTTTAATATAATAATATAAAACGCGTTAAAAAAGGAATGTTATATTTTACGTAATTATAAAAATAACTTTATAGAAGAGATATATATAAGAAAGTAAAAATTTTCCAAAATACATAATTGATGGAAAAAAATTATATTTAAGATCTTTTATTGCTCATTTCATTTTTTTAAGTCCCAAAATTATTTATTGACTATATTAAAACAATTTAAAAATTATTAAACGAAAAAGAAACCTAACTGTGCGTCATTGCATAATTTTATTTTCATCGCATAATTTTTGCATAATATTTAGGTTTTTCATTGCATAATATCAAAATTTTCATCGACATAAAATCGTGTCTCTATATATTTAAACAACGTAAAATTTTTGTAACCTAGAAAATTTTCTATCTCCTTGAAGGGGAAAAAACTATTGTTGCAGAAAATTAAGTTTTGAAACCTTTTCGCTCTTACTTTACTTACTTATCACAAAATAAAAATTTTAAAAAGTCAGGAAAAAAATTCGCTTGGTCAGGGAAAGTAAGAAAATTTTGAAACATAGATGTGGTAGGTACCCTGACATTTTAATTTGTAAGAAATTAACAAGTATTTATGGAAATTTGTTAGTCAAATAAAGAAATTTGTACATTTTTCATTAAAATACTACGTATAATTTGATGAGTCAATATAATTTATTATAAATTACAAAAAAGTGGTTAATAAAAATAATTTTTTGGTAATTCTTTGATTCGAATTTTCAAAAAGTTCATCTAAAAACTGAAAATTTTCATATAAGAAACATTAAAATTGATTCATTTTTGTAGAAGTCTCGTATGCAAAAGTACCAATGCAATGTAAATCATGGTTTATTAATAAGCTA
>JUFY01022439.1:0-28424 GCA_001855655.1 Leptopilina clavipes
TGTTAATATCTCTATATGTATATATTGAAATCATCTAAAAACGATAAATTGTAAACTTTAATGGCGCAAAAAATGTTAATATTGTGAATTGACTTCTGTCAGAGATGCGAGAAAATAAAATACAAGAAAATAAAAATGTCATTCAGATAAATCATAAAAGTTATGTATATAAATAATGAAGTAAAAAATTTACAAAATATATTGAAAATTACTTTTTAATATTTATAAGAAATTAAAAAATATTATTATTATTTTATGTATTTTATTATTATTGTTGTTATTAATATTTTTGTTATAGATAATTTTGTTATAGATAATTAGATTGATTAGGAAAAAATTTCAATTTTTCAGGAAGGATTTACCAACCCAAAATACACCCTTTTATATACTTTTAATTAAATTTTTTGCAATTTATTGGAGATCAACAATCGTAATACTATGGCCACTTTTACTACTTCCGCTCATCATCTTATACAACGAAACGGTAAATTTTCAAAATTATTTTCACAAATTTGATGAATTAGTCAAGTTTAAGTTTTGATTGAATTGAATTGAATTTAATAATTAAATTAAAAATTTAATTATTTAAATTATTCAATTTAATAAAAAATTTAATTAAATAATAAAAAAATTGCCTAACGAAATAAATATTAAAAATTATTATTATTATTACTATTATTGTTATTAATAATTAATAGACACTTTTTAACAATAAATAGATGTTTCGGTGCCTTTTTATTGTGCTAGTAATGGCACTATTTTGGGTAACGGAAGTCCTGCCATTGCCAATAACAGGATTAATACCTATTGTATTATACCCTCTGATGGGTATACTTAGCACGAGTGAAACATGCGATTGTTACATCAATGACACTACAATGATGTTTTTTGGCAGTTTAGTGATAGCAGTTGCCATTGAAAACTCAGGATTGCACATGCGAGTTGCATTATTAATAATTAAAACCATCGGTTGTAGTCATAGAAAGTAAGTTTCCTCGTGAATTTGTTTCATTTTCTTTCTCAAAATTTATAATTCCATAATCCACATTTTTTTTTTGCAAACAATATTTTTTTAATGGTTTTTTTCTATTTCCAAATTTTTCAGACTAAGTTTAGGTTTATTTTGCGTGACAATGTTTATTTCAATGTGGATTTCAAATACTGCAGCAACTGCAATGATGATTCCAATAGTAGAGACAGTTCTCCTAGAATTAGAGGCTGTAAGTTATTGAAAAATTTTCTAAACCCAAAAAAACGAACAAAGAAAATAATAAAAATTAATTTTTAGCAAGGACTGGGAAATATGTTTTACCATGTAAACGATGCGGAGAATGATGCCGAACCGTGAGTTAAATATTTCTTCTTAAAACTAAGTTTAGAAAAAAATAGAAGAAAAAATGTGTGTGTATTTTTTTTTAGTACAAAGAGGCCGACAAAAACGACAATGGTTTATTATTTAACTGCAGCTTATGCATCGACTCTCGGTGGTATTGGTACAATGGTCGGAAGTGGGACAAATTTGACAATGAAGGGAATTTTTGAAGAGTTAGTGATGAAAATTCTTTCACTATTTCAATATTATCATTTATCTGAATAATAAATTTTTGTACAATGTATAATTTGTTTCCTCATATTTAAATTTACAGACGATTTCCCGATAGTTCTGGAATAAATTTTGCAGCCTGGATGCTGTACGCTGTACCAGTGATGCTGCTAATGGGATTCTTAGTATGGCTTTGGTTGCAAGTAATGTTTATGGGCCTTTTTAGGCCAAAAAGTAAAGAAGCACGTGACATAGATATTGGAAAACAAGGCGAACAAGTGGCAGCAAAAGTAATCGAGGAAAGATACAGAGAACTTGGACCAGTTACGTGGCATGAATCCTGTGTTGGAATACTTTTTCTCTGTGTTGTTTTTCTTTGGTTTTTCAGAAAACCAGAATTTGTTCCCGGTTGGCCAAGTTTCGTGACAAAATTGTAAGTAACGAACGTGAAAAATAAATAGTGAAAAAAATATTTCCACTATTACTCTCGGAAAGAAAAAAAAATTTCGAAGAAATAAAATTTCAATCAATTTTGAAAAAACAAAAATTCATAGAAATTTATTTTCTTCTAGGAAAGTAAAGGACTCAACGGCTGCAATAGCTGCAATTATTCTCCTTTTTGCACTTCCGGCAAAATTAGATTTTCTAAATGCATTTAATAAGGATCCAAGTAAACGACCAACGAAACCCTCATCGGGAATGATAAATTGGAAAGTTATACATCAAAAAATGCATTGGAGTTTAATATTTGTTCTCGGCGGTGGATTTGCCATAGCCACCGGAAGTACAAAATCTGGACTATCTAAAATGCTCGGTGAATCTTT
Source organism: Leptopilina clavipes (assembly GCA_001855655.1). Taxonomy (NCBI): domain Eukaryota; kingdom Metazoa; phylum Arthropoda; class Insecta; order Hymenoptera; family Figitidae; genus Leptopilina; species Leptopilina clavipes. The sequence goes on from JUFY01022439.1 coordinate 2,368, forward strand.
AACTGGTCTTAGTTCATTGAACGTTATGGCTATTTTATTTATGGTATGCCTCTTCTCTGGAACAGTCACTGAACTGACGTCAAATGTGGCTGTAGCAACTATAATTTTACCAGTATTAGCAGAAATGGTAATTTTTTTGAAACTAAAACAATAATAATAATAATAACAATAATAATAATAATAATAATATTTTCTAAAATATACCGAAATTTTCAGAGTGTAGCCGTTAAAATTCATCCTCTTTATTTAATGTTACCAGCAGCACTTTGCTGTTCATTCTCATTTCATCTTCCTGTGGGAACTCCACCAAATGCTATTGCCAGTGCTGCTGGCCATATAAAAACAAAAGATTTCGTAATTGCTGGCATTGGTCCTAGTATTATAACGATTGTCATTACGACATTGTCATTTTCCACTTGGGGAATGTATGTTTTTAATCTTAGCGAATTTCCGGACTGGGCTTCCCACAAACAGGGCGGTAATTAATTTTTTTTTGCCATATATAATAATATAGTCCCTTTTTTTAAAAATATGCCGAGTAATTTAAAGTTTTATACAATATTTAATGTTTGTCATTTTTATTCTATTTATAATAATTTTTAAAATAATTTATATGATAGATTTTAATCTAAATTTAATGTATTATGTGTTTTTTTAAGCAAGACTATCTTTTTTTTTTAAACAATCATTAATCACATTCAACATTTTTAATATTTTTTTCTTTTTTTTACAATTGTTGCCAACAAATAGAAACAATATGAAAACAGTATTTTGATTGAATCAGAATACGAGATGTGATGAAAATAAAATAAGATCATTATTAATGAATCATGTGATATTAAAGCGTGCTCGATTAAATGCAAATAACAACGCGATGTTAAATCTCTAGTGGATAATATTTTATATACATTTAATAGAAAGCGATTAAATAAAAATTTTAATGATACAAATTGTGTGTTTCCATTTTTTTAAGTGTTTCAGTTAATTTAATTTATTATTTAATTTTATAAATTTATTTTCACAATTTAATAAATATTTATTATAATTAAAATCGGTGACAATAACTGGAAAATAAAATTCCAGTCATGATAAATAGATTAACTAAAATCAAATTGCATTTTGAATTTTAGCTTTTTTTAAAATTATAGAAATATTTCTAAGAAAATTTAAAATAATTTCTTACCATCTGTAGTTGTATCATGACCAACAGCATCTGGATTAGACATTTTGTATTATATTAAAATAATAATTTCACAAAATCAATTTACAATTTTATGTTTCTGCGGCATGAGTAACCTAACCTCAAAATCTCAAACTTTAACACTTCCAAGATTCTGAATATAGTAGACTTAAATACTCATTTTCTGATAGAAAAACGAAATTAAAACAACTAAATTAATTTCATTTGATATTGACAGTTTATTAAAAAACTAAACTGTCAATAATAGAAAATAACGAAGTCGAAGAAAACTCACGGGCATGACTGAAAAATTGCAATAACTACAGTGTAATTTAATACGAAACTTCTAACCGAACTAATTCTACCACTACTGTACAACATAATATTTGTTAATTATCACTCGTATAAATAATTACAATAAAATAAATAAATTTTCACTATTAAACATGACTGAACTTCATGAATACATTTGACAGTTGTTGTCACAGGCGGGATGGGCTAAAACTAAAGTCTCATTTTCATGTGAACGAGAACTCATTGCAACTTGTCCAGTTTTCAAATTTTTAAATTTACCTCTCCAGAAGAAATATGGAGAAATATATTTATAATAATTGTACAAAACACAATTAAATGATATAAAAATATATTTTATATTAAATAATCTTTAGTTATACTGTAATTAATATTTTAATTCTGAACTATGGAATTAATAGCAAGCTTCACATAAATTCCCGCTGAAAGTCGGACAATTCGTAACTGCAGTCAAGTTTTTAATAAATGCAATGCTGCCAATACAACAAAAAAAAGAGGTGGTGACACTGAATGTTCTATTTTCTATTTATTGTATATAGTGCATATGTCATAACAAATAAAAAATTAATATCTATTCTATTTTGTATTAAATGGGTGCCATGTAGTAATTTCTTCGTCTGGACTGTGTAAAACGAAAGAAAATCCAAAAAGAAATGATAGAAAAGAAGAAAGGTTTAAAGGTTGATTTATGCAAATTGTACGTGTAATTTTTGTAAAGATTATTCATCAAAATTTTAATTTTTCCGGTAACAAAAAACCATGACTGACCCACTAGCTAAAAGTTTTGCATCAGAAAGCTTTAATCCAGAAAAATGTAAGTTATTTATTGTTTTTTTTACCTGAAACAATGTAGCAGGTAGTAAAAAATTGTTTGTACATATTTTATCAAAAATAGATTTCTAGACTTTTCTCAGCAACACTAGAGGAAGAATATATTATACTAATTTATGTATTAATTAATATAATCTAACTTTAATTACCATTATTTTTTTCATAAATATTAACAGTCGTGAAAGATCTCAGTGCTCAATGTGTGGGAGCCGATGAACTACGAAAACAACGAGCAAGAATTCAGGAACTTGCAGACAGCACATCTGCACAGCTCAAGCGAAATGTTTATCAAAATTATATGCAATTTATTGAAACAGCCAAGGAGATATCGCATCTTGAAAGTGAAATGTATCAATTGTCACAACTTCTCAGTGAACAACGTACATTGTTAAGTACTCTAGGAACCACTGGAACAACCGGTATTATTTTTGATGGGGCATTCGATGCATTGCAAGAAAATGCAAACGATTTAATAACAAAAGAAGATGAGCAAAAGGAAAAGTTAATACAGTTATTGGAGAATGTCGAAGGAGCCTCGGTTCGTTAAGATAAAGATTCAATCATAAATATTCAAAACAAAAACAGAAAATTGTGAACGAATATAAATTTTTTTCTATTTTCAGAGTCTAGTTGAAACGCCGGGTCGAGTGTGTCTTCATGAAGGATCTTTATTGGAATTGGATCCCTTGGAAGGAACTCCACTGAAAAGGGTTCATGCTTATCTGTTCAATGATGTTTTAATGGTTGCTTCTTGGTTGGCTACTGGTGCTAGACGAGGTCCTCCTAAATATAAAATGCAAGCCGTTTATGATATACAAAGTTTGGCAATTGTTAATGTCAGGGATCTTGGCACTGTAAAACTGGCTTTTAAACTTTTGGCCTTTCCTGACACGAGGGTTTTTCAGTGTGCAACAGCAACGAGCAAGGTTTTTTTCTTCTCTCGATCATCACATATTCATGTTTTCACGTTCATTGAAATTCTATCTTTAAAATTATATATTTCTTGCAGAAAGAATGGCTAGAAAAGTGTGAACAAGCAAAGAAGGCTAAATTGTCCGAAGAAACACAATCCGAGTCGACGAAAGTTGATAAAAATAAAAAGGAAGATCATTTGTTATCTTCTCGTTCAATGTCATTGGAATCAACGACAATAGGTAAAGAAGTTTTCAAAAATTGATGTCACTATTTTCTATTTTTGTCTGAAAATTACAAAATGTTTTATATTTAACAGGTGGCGATGATAATGAGAACGTTGAATATGAACCACTTCCTGAATGGGTTGTCGAAGTTCCCGAGGATTTGGATTCGTGTATTGCACAACGACATTTTGAAGAAGCCTATCATCTCCTGGAGAAGGCGAGAAATTATTTAGAGAGTGCTCATTCAACGTCACATTTGACTGAAATGAAAACGAAAATCAACGAAAGGGCCAATTCATTGGTTGATGTTCTAACGAAAGAATTAGAATTGAGTGCCGAGGCAAAATCATTACAAGGAGGCGGTTTACGAAGTGCGAGACGTGCCGTTAGAATACTTATACAACTTGATAGAAGTGCTCAAGCTTGTCAATTGTATTTAAAATTATGTAGTGCCGCCCTCAAGGCTCGATTAAAACGAGTCAAACGCGAGGGTGCCACAGTGCCTTATATTAAGCAATTAAGTGCTATTGCTTTCAGCAATATTGTTGAAATGTCGCGAGAATTTTTGAAAATTTTCCCCGAGTACACGAATTGTACTTCAGGTATATAAAAAATTCATTTCATTCAATAATTTTCTTTTTCATTTTATTTTTCAACAATAACAAAAATATTTATTTTTGCAGCTTTACTCGTTTGGTGTAGTCATGAAATAAAACATCTTACCTCACATCTAATTAAGCAGATGTTTATTCCACAAGTTTCGATAAGCACTCTAGTAGAATGCATCGTTGCAGTTAGAAGTCATTGCGATCAAGTAAGTTTGTAATATCATTTTCCCTTATACTTTTAATTAAATTTAAAACAATTTGTTTATTATTTTAGTTATCTCAGTTGGGCATGGATTTTCGTTACCAATTGGACGGTCAATTTCGCACGCCATTAGCAAAAGCTTTGCAGGACGCGGGCGAAAAATATGTGGACGCTGTGAAACTTCGTGCGTCTGATGATACATGGCGTCCTTCAAATCTTCAAACGAGTCAAAATTTAAGTAAACTTTCAACGGAATTAGATGATCTTGGAATTCCCGTGCCAACGAGTTGTTTGACAAGTGACTGTTGGATTTCATTGACAACAAATACTTTAGCGTTTTCAAGATTGTACATAGGATTATTAGAAGACTGCCTTAGTGTAACAACACCCGAACTTATTTCAACTGTCGAAAATGTTCTCACTTCCGTTATGAGAGCACAGGTGCAACATCTTACTGCTTCACTCTCAAATCCGCGACTCAAACAAGAGGTATTGATTGTTCTTTTTCAATTTTAATCTTTCATATATTTTTAATTTTTTTCTTTTTTTAGTTATCAATTAATTTATTTACTTATAATTAAATATTTGAATAATTACAGAAGCAATTGGTGCAAGAGAATGCGGCATACGTTCGAGAGGTGATAATTGCACGTGCTCTCGAGCTTTACAAAAGTGTCACGAGGCAAAAATTCGTTAAACTAATTGCACTAAAAGAACAAATAATATTTGGTCCATTGACTCCAAATAAACCAAAGCCTGCCCCAAGAACTTCAGTTCAAAAATACTCGACAACCGAATACATTTAATATCGTGGAATGATATTAAATATGTTATATGGAATGTCAAGAGAATTAAATCATTATCTTCCGTATATATATATATGTTAATGTAATCTATTGTATATATGAATTAATGAGAATAAATCAAACCTAATTTAATTACATCATTAATTAACGTACAGTCCGAGAAATTAATCTTACTTCACTAAAAGAATATTATACTTAATTTTAATGCACTAATAAATTAATTTAGTTAATTAGGGACATTTAATTTACTAAATTAATTAAACAATTTAAATTTAACTAATTTACATAATTGGTCAAAATTCGACTGACTTTTCCGATTCATTGCAGTCGTCATTGAGAGTTTACTTAATTAATTAAATTTAAAAAAGTATAAATACTTGCTAAGTGGTTGATAACGATGTAGTATTTGCTACTAATTCTGAAAAGCTCATATACTGATGCAAATATTTTCTTGAGAATTTCATAGAAAAACGAATAATAAAGTTTAGAATAATAACGAAATACTTTCAAGTATTTTTTATCATTTTTTATCTCCTTTTGAATTACTTGGTTCGTTCGCAGCCTCTAATTTTCGTTTCTTTGCACGAATGTCGTTTAATGTTTGCTCTATACTCCTTTGATCTTTTTTGTTTTCGCTCGGAACTAAAAAAAATAAATTACAAAAATTAAGTAAATAGATTACTAAACAGAAATTAAAAAATATAAAATGTCCTTTTCGGGAAATTCTTACCGCATCCATAACTGCTGTTTGCTTCGGTTTTTCGAGCAGCTTCGAGAGCGGCTTCTTTGCCAATTAAATGTTGATATTTATCTTTATAAAAACTATTAGGCACAAAATTATTTCTCTCCTTTCGAGTTTTAACTTCTTCGAGTTTCTCTTTGGCTAAACGTTCTCTTTCCTCTTGCAATTTCTTTCCCACTTCCTTATTCCAAACTTCGCCCTTTCGTAAGGTATTTATTTGATCCTCGGAGGGAGCGTGTTCTCTTTTAAAAAGTATCATATACCTGTCGACACCTTCCTCGCCAAATGAATACGCCCAAATGTTCGCTTCTTCAGCAACATCATGACTAAAAATGATAATGGATAATTAATTCAATTGTTAATGATAAGAAAAGAACTCCTTTGTAATTCACGTACATTATAGTTCGAAAAACTTTATCCATTGGTGGAAATTTATATTCTTTTGCAGAGTCATCTTTAAGAAATTTGTTTAACCGTGCTTCAACCTAAACAAATTTTATTTCGGAATTATTCCATTTTAAATATTTCATATATTCTGAAAGTATAATTAATAAATAAGAAATGAATTTATTTTTACCTCTTCTCGAAAATTCTTGAGTTTTTCTGCCTCAGCCTTCTTATACTTTTCATGCTCTTCTCTTTGTTCTGTAATAATTAAAATTTTTATAAATAAAATGTCAATTTATTAATTACCTAAATTTAATTTTTAGCAAATTATGAGACTATATTTTCATTAAAAAAAAACTTACTTTTAATTAAAGCCTTTTGCTTGTCACTAATACTTGGAGGTTTATCCATGGAATTAAGAATCGAATCAAGGAGATCCATGGTGTTAATTAATTTTACAAGTGTAATGATCAAGATCGCAATAACAATTTTAATTCATTAACAAAAATCCACAAGTTTGTTGATATTTTGTTGAATACTAATAACTGTCAATTTGTCAAACGTATAATTCTTGTAACTGACAATTCCATTGAGTATGACACGTCACAATAATGTATTAAAAAAAAGAAAAATAATCTGCAAATTGTTCAATAAGTAAAAAATTTCTTGGCACTTTGACAATTAACGAATTTTATGAACAATTTTACAGTGTAGGTAAACTTAAGCAGCATCCACTAGTTGTAGAATATTGTGCTACATACCTTTAATGTCAGACGTTAAATGTAAACATACCTTTAATATATAATTTAAAAAACAAACTTATTACAAATGATAAACAGATATCAATAAATATATTTATTTACTTTATTTCAAATTAAGTTTTTTCTGTTTATTAATTAACAATTTTAAGTTATGCTTTAATATTACTGAAAAATAAGGTGAAGTTTTTCAAAATATCATTTACTGCAATGTTCACAACCCTGAGATTACATTTGTTACTATATTCACATTTATAGAGTATACGGTGTCATAAAAAATTATGAAACAATAATTTGTAAATATATTTAATTTTAAATACAATTTAACATTGGTAAATTAATAATAATAATTCTAAGAGTTATATGGAATTTTTTGCAAATTGCGAATGTTTTACATCATTTATCTTTTGCAGTAAAAAACAATAAACATGGAGCAAATTTTGTGTGGAAGATTTGGGTAAGAATTTCAGTTATTTTCTATTTTTGTATTGATAAATTGACAATTATCATTTATTTGTAATTCAACATCGTCTATTTTACGGGAAAAACATATTGTTTAATTTATTTTCAACCATTACTTTATATCAATACGATCAATATATACATTTTTACCGTTTTTATAGGTTATGTTCCCTATCAATTTTTATTTTGATATCATTGAAAATAAATATAATTTGGACTTTTTAATTATTTTTCTGAATGAAGAAGTTAACGGTTTATTTACTCTTTGAGGGTATTTTGAATAATTAATAAACTAAAAATGATAAATAATTGTTATATAGGGAAGTACTGGGAGAAATTGCAATAAATTTGCAGAATTTGCATTTTGAACAAAAAATAAAGAAAAATTAATTACAAAGATATAGTTTAAATTAATTGACTAATTGTTATTGATTCTTTTTTCTTTTACAGGCGCAATATTTTATTGAGATCAAAATCATCGCGTAGAACAGTATCGATTATAAATTCAAAAAGTTTAATGACAGGAAGATTAACAAGACCCTTACTTGCTTCTCCACATCCTCGTTATTTTTTGAATCCTCATCGTGCATATGGAATGCTTATCACCAGAGTATTGAGAGGAGCTTTAAAGCTTCGCTACATTCTTTTAGGTGGAGCAATAGGTGGAGGTGTGACTGTACAAAAGGTAATAATTAAAATTAGAAATTCAATAAACACAAAATTAAAACGTTGACATTTGTATTATTTAATTTTGCTAAAATATTAACAAATAAATTTGTAGAAATATGAAGAATGGAAAGAAGCCTTACCAGATATGAGTTGGGTTCAGAAATTACTACCAAAAAATCAAGAATGGCAAGACGCGGCTCAAACTCTCATTCAATTCAAAGACAAGTTGATAGGGAATGTGAACATAGGTTTGTAGATAAAATACTTTTTACTCAATTTTGGAGTTTAAATTTGTCAAAGAAAATGTTTATTTCCAAAATTCAACTTTTAAAAAAGTAAGTGAATAGACTCCAGGGTTGAAAATTTCTCATTTGTTAATATTTTTGCAACGCAATCAAAAAAATCATTTGCCTAAATATTGGCAACTGCAAACAGATCCACGATTGAAGGAGCTTGGGGAGGCAAAATATCAGGAATATAAGATGTGGTTTGACCAGAGATTGGATAATGCAATTAAAGCGGCCGAAGGCCGTAAAAGCATTGATCAAAATGGTAATTCTTCAAATAGTGAGTCATTTTTTTTTTTGCCGTTCTTTTGAGATGCCTCCTAAATCCAATCCTTGTCCATCAAAATTTCACTGTTTTTATTCATTCTTTTCCAAATCAAAAAATATTTCTTTTATATTGATTATTGTGTGCCAATTAAATGTTTGCACTCGTATTTTAATTAAAAGTTGCCAAACATATATTAAGGCAAATGAATATTCTAAGTTAGAAATAAATAAATTAGTGCTAATTAAATTAATTTAATAATGGATTAATTAGAATTAGAATTTTTATTTTCTTTTTAATAGAAAATATTCTGAATTCTCGCAAATTTTTGCAATATCTGCATGAATTGGAATGTCAAATGATTTTTGTTTAATTTTTACTTTTTCTTTTCTTATTAATTTTCCTTTTATTTTTAATGATTAATTTGGTCTGTTCTGTTCAGGTATGTTTGATGTGATCTCGACTGTAGCAAACCAAGTTTACTCAGGTGTGTAGAAAAAGTAAATTAAAACTAAAAAACAAAGACTAAATTAATCGACAGACTATAAATACAATTGTCCGTCCATTCAGCACATGTATTAATAGATCAAAATTTATTATTTTTATGTATTTAAAACTGAATGGGACAGACCTGTTGCTTTTTTATTTTATTGTTTCCTGCACATTTAAAAAAAAATATACAATACAATGTTTTTCTCGACGTGAAATTAAAAATTTTATATTTAAAAAAAAATTACAATTGATTAATACTAAAAGTTAAAAATTAAAAATATTAAATTTAGATTCTACTTTTTTAATTTAAATACTAGTAATTAATGTATTTTTTATTTACTATTTTATGTAACATTATGTTTGGAGTGTATATTTAATGATTGGATTTTTAAAGCAGATACAAAGGATGAATTTCTAAAGAATTCGGTAGTTCAAGCACGACCATTATTGAATGATAGTCTTCAAGAAGAACGTCGAAAAGCTCGTAGGTATAATTAATGTAAAATGTTTTGCATTCATGTTGTGAAATTTTTATGATAAATAATATTTTGCCATTCATTTTTAGAATCATCACAGCAAAGAATGGATGCAATGCAGAATGAACTTATACAAATTCAATTAAAATATCAACGTGAATTGGAACGACTTGAAAAAGAAAATAAAGAACTTCGCAAGCAAATGTTATTGCGAGGAAATCAAAAACTCAGCAATCGCAAAATCAAAGTAAGCACAAACATCTTTTTAAATTAATTTTAACTATAATTTTTTAAATTTTTTCTTCAATTTTTCAGAAATCTCTCATTGATATGTACAGTGACGTACTTGATGAACTTAGTGAATACGACAGCACATATTCGACAGCTGATCATTTACCTCGAGTTGTTGTAGTTGGAGATCAATCTTCGGGAAAAACTTCTGTTCTTGAAATGATTGCACAGGCGAGAATTTTCCCCAGGTAATAGCTAATTTTTCATTACTATTTCGTTTGTAATTAATTATATTAAATTTTTTTGTTTTCTTTATTGGCATTAATTAATTAAAATTTCCGTTCTGCAGAGGTGGTGGAGAAATGATGACAAGAGCACCTGTTAAAGTAACTTTGAGCGAAGGACCTTATCATATTGCTCAGTTTAAGGACAGTTCTCGCGAATTTGATTTATCAAAGGAATCAGAATTGGCCGAATTAAGAAGAGAAGTGGAACTTAGAATGAAAAATAGTGTTAAAAATGGAAAAACTGTTAGTCAAGATGTTATTGCAATGACTGTAAAAGGTCCCGGCCTCCCTCGTATGGTCCTTGTTGATCTGCCTGGAATTATTAGTGTAAGAAAAATTCAAAATTTTGATAATTTATTCAATTTTTGAGTCAGAGAAATAATGCTTTAGCAAAAAGTTTGAATTTGTAATTTTAATTAATTGCAGACGGTGACAGTCGAAATGGCAGAAGATACTCGAGACGCGATTCGTCACATGACTCAACAGTACATGAGTAATCCGAATGCAATTATTCTTTGTATTCAGGATGGTTCTGTGGATGCTGAGAGGAGTAATGTCACTGATTTAGTTGCACAAATGGATCCCTCTGGCAAGAGAACTATTTTTGTCCTGACAAAAGTGAGATTTTTTTTTAATGCAACTAAGGATTCATTTTTTAGAGTTTATTCTTTTTTAATTAATACCTTATAAGTATTAATCTTATAAATCTTTTATAATTTATTTTTTAAAATTAAATTCATGATTAATTTAATTTAAAATTAAAAAAATATTTCTTTAATAGGTGGACATGGCAGAGGAGAATTTAGCAAATCCGGACCGTTTAAGGAAAATACTTTCGGGAAAATTGTTTCCAATGAAAGCGTTAGGTTACTTCGCTGTTGTTACCGGACGAGGACGACAGGAGGACAGTATTCAGACAATAAAAGATTATGAAGAAAATTTCTTTAGGAATTCAAAATTATTTAAGTGCGTATTAATTATTTAATTATTTAACATCTTCATTATTAAGTAAATTTTCCAATGTTATTTGAAGTAACGAATTTTCGGTTTCAATTATTTTTATTATTTAAATTTTATACTATTATATTTTTTGCAGAGATGGTTTAGCAATGTCTAGTCAAGTAACGACGAGGAACTTAAGTATGGCCGTGTCTGAGTGTTTTTGGAAAATGGTTCGTGAAACAGTGGAACAACAAGCGGATGCTTTTAAAGCCACTAGATTTAATCTTGAAACCGAGTGGAAAAATAATTTCCCAAGGTATGGTAATTTTTACAAATGTTTTGAAATTCATATTTTAAATTTAAATAATTTTTTCAAATAATTATTTTTAGGCTACGTGAACTTGATCGTGATGAACTTTTTGAGAAGGCGCGAGGGGAAATTTTAGATGAAATTGTTAATTTGTCTCAAGTTTCGCCACGACATTGGGAAGAAGTCTTGATGGCGAGAATTTGGAGTAAAGTTAGCATGCATGTTTTTGAAAATATTTACTTACCCGCTGCCCAAAGTGGAACTCCAAGTAAGTTAAACTTTTGTTAGAAAGTAATTTGAATTTTTTTTTAATATTTACTTTTAATTGGATAATAATTTTTCTTTTAATTATCTTCAGATACGTTTAACACAACGGTGGATATAAAATTGAAACACTGGGCAGAACAACAATTACCATCTAAAAGTGTAGAAGGCGGCTGGGAATGTTTAAAACAAGAATTTGAAAAATTCATGTCACAAGCGCGTTTGAATCCTGATCACGATGATATTTTTGATAGTTTGAAAAACGCAGTTGTTGACGAAGCAATGACCAGACACACGTGGGAAGACAAAGTAAAATTGATTTGCACATGTTCTTATACTTTTAAAAATTTTGTATTTATATTTTATTTTCTTTCTTTAGGCGTCCGATATGTTGCGAGTAATTCAATTGAATACTCTAGAAGATCGGAATGTCAGCGATAAACGAGACTGGGATCAAGCAGTTCGCTTTTTGGAAAATTCAGTGAAAGAGAAATTGCAAAATACAGAGCAAATATTGCACGATATGTTGGGTCCAAGTCGAAAGGAACGTTGGCTCTATTGGGAATATCAAAGTGAGGAGCAACAGAGAAGAACATCTGTTAAAAATGAACTTGATAAAATGCTTTACGCTGACAAGGTATAATTAAAATTTGTTTCTGGGAAAAATTATTTTTTGAAAAATTAAAATAAAAAATGAATAAAATAATACAGAATAGAATTATTAAAACTATTAATTTAAATTTCTCTTTTACAGAAACACTCGCCAACATTGACACAGGATGAATTGACGGCAGTCAGAAAAAATTTACAGCGAAACGGTTTGGAAGTGGATAATGAATTTATTCGCGAAACGTGGCATCCAGTTTATAGAAGATTCTTTTTACAACAAAGTTTATCGAGGGCCTACGATTGTAGGAAAGGATATTATCTTTATCATACTGGACACGATCAAGAAGTATAGATTTTATTTTTAATTTTCCTCTAGAATGTACTTTTTAATTTTTATTGATGATTATTTCTTTAGTTTTTGAAAAATTGATCTCTTTTTTTATATCTGCGATTTATAATTAAATTTCAGATGGAATGTAACGATGTGGTACTCTTCTGGCGAATACAGCAAGTACTGAAAGTGACAGCAAACGCAGTAAGACAGCAGATTATGAATAGAGAGGCGCGAAGACTAGATAAAGAGATTAAAGAAGTGCTAGAAGATTATAGTCAGGACAATGAAATAAAACAGAAACTCTTAACCGGTCGAAGAGTAACGCTTGCCGAAGAACTCAGTAATTATTACATTTTTCATATTTTAAATATCTATTTGCAATGACAAAATATTTTTCTCATTTTTTCAAAATCAAATTCATACAAAAATATTCAATTTATATTTCTAATTTTATTTATTTTAAATAATAGCTAAGAAAGCAATTAAAAAAAATTTTTCAGAACGAGTGAGACAGATTCAAGAGAAATTAGAAGAATTTATACAAGCTCTCAACAAGGAAAAATGAATGGAGATGGATAAAAGTCTATCAGGCCAAAGTCGTAAATGAAAGAGAAAAGCAACAAGCGCGTGGTTAACCCCAAAGATGAACTGTTAACTCGCGAGTGTGTGAATTAATTAATTTCATTAATTGCAACCGTGTATGGTTCACTCCACAACATCAATTTTGGACTAGTGATTTATTTCAAGTACAAAATATCACAATTTCATTATCGACCGAGTACCACGAAACAAAAGCAAGACTTTCAAAATTTTCATAAAGGACACAATTTTTTTGTTCTCGAAATTTCAATAGAGATTGAACTTAAAAAATTTATTTATATTGATTTTTACAATGAATAATTAAAAACTTTTTTATCATTATTTTAAAAATTCGAATATATATATTTATTAACAATAATTAACTTTTTTATTTTAAGTTCAATCTTGTGTAAATTGGAAAATTGATTTTAAATGCAAGTTAATAAATTTTAACATGCAAAAAAGTGGGGAAAAAATTACAAAATTAAATTGTGCTTTTATGAACATTATGTTAACTTGTACTTTTTTTTACATTCGCTAGAATTGTATCGTTTTGACAAAGTTATTTTGTTTTTATTTATATTTATACTTCACACTGAGTTGGAAAACAGATTTATCACTAAAAAACATAAAAATAGAAGGGTGAAGAAATTTTTTTAATATAGTAAATGAAACGATTTTAAAAGCGATTGATTCTAGTGAATGTAATTGAAAAAATTATTTTGAGTAAAAAGTAAAATTGTCATCATGTGAGTGGGTGTAAGACGAGGGACATTCGTTGTTTGTGACAATGAGTCCTTCGTTTCGTGATCGTATTCCAATGCTAGTGAAACACGCGATGTATATACACTGTTATGATCCCCATGTGATTAAAGTCTTTTAACTTTAATTTTTATTTTTGAAAAAAATTTCTGAAAAAAAGCAGTTGAAAACCACCTTTACTCAAGAATTATAGATAAATTAAAAAAAATATTCTTAATTTATCATTAATTATTTTTTGGAATTTTTTATTTCAATTATAGTTAATGATGAATAAATTAATTAAAATGGTAAAAATAACTAAGGAAATAGAAAGCTAGTCAAAAATTGAACAAACTTATTAATAGTATTTAGGGAAATATATTTTACTTCTCTACTTAAATGACTGGTAAGATACTTTTTTATGTTATTAACTTATTAAAATTAAAAAATCCGTTTTTGAATGTTCCTGTCAATTTTTAATATTATATTTTTGCCTTTAAATTCCAATCATTAAGATCTGAGTTTTTTTAAATTTATTAATAATGACTTTTAAATTATCATTTCAATTTTTTATTTATTTCCTTTCTGTTCTTTTAGTTTCATTGGTTTCGATTTTCAACGTCGAGAGCGCAGTTCCGAAGAGATGGATTCTAAAATTTGATAGTCTGTCTTCAAAGAAGAATCGTTACAAAGAAGAATGAAGAAAATCGAAGATGGCTACAAATCGTCAGGGAAAAAGTAACTGACGCTTTAATCTGTATTGACTTCAAAGAGAAGATTGACCAAGTGTTTCCGTTTATTCTTCTCTCAATCATGGAACCATCGTTCATTTCACATTAGGTTCAAGTTTCATTTCATTCTTTTTAATTCTCAATCTGAAGAATTTGTCGATCGCAACAATATTGCGATAAAAAAAAAGAAAATTTAAAATTCATTTGATTTTAAAAAATTTTTAAATTTGATTGTTAGTTTTTTTAAAATTAAAACTGTTTTGAGTTTTTTTTTATTAATTATGTATGTTATTTTTGTGGTACAGATGAGAAGTACACAGAAAAAACCTGGGCTCATTTTTGTTGCAACTCATAATGAGCCAATGCTAAACGACTGTGACGCGCAGAGTATGATTTAAGCGCGAAACCGATTTAAATTCAAATTATTTTTAGCTTGAATAAAAGACTTGTTTAAATTTATCTCATCAGCGAAATTTAGGAATTTCAACGTTGAAAACAGAAAAGTCCTGGGCTCGTTCCACAATGAAGAGTTTAGAAACTCAACCCCCGCGAAGAATATTATTGATACTACAATAATAATTAACAATAACACAAGGTTTATCAGAAATAAAACGTTAATGCAAGAAATTAGTGTTTTATTATAACAAGAACTCTGATTCGTTCAGGTTTATTTATGTTAAAATTTAAAAGTGTTCGCCTCTCGACGATCGGCAAAAATCTGACGTACAAGTTTTTAATCGTTCTCGATGTCTCCTACCGCGGAGCTTACGGGCCCCACCCACGCTGGGGCAGGGGCAAATCACCCTTCCTTTAACTCATCTCTAAATTTAGGCCCAACCCTCGCTTTCGAGGGAGGGAACCGCTTGATGCCGTTTTTGGGGCCTTTGGCGAAGGCGACGAGAACAAGAGGCCCTTTTTTTATTACTCCCGGGACCTGGATCGGTCCTTGACATTTTATGATACCAGATGCTCGGGACTTAAGTGTTTCTCAGACTACGAATTAAGACTATTAAACCATTAAGAAATGTGAGGGATTTTCAGCACGTGACAACTAGCAAATTGTAGGCTTTACAATTTGTTCTAGTTGTAAATAAATCGAAAAAACCCAAACCTTCCCCTTTTACAAGTTCAAGTCCTTATTCTCGTTTCCTCCGCCGCAGAGAATACAATAGCATTGTATTCTATTTTCATCTCCTGTGAGAATCGAGTATCGTGGGAACGAATGCCATTTTAAATGAGTCAATTTGCCCATGTTGCTTGCCAATATATTATTTAATTAATTCAACTACAATTTAAATTTAACCGCGCATTCGTGTGCTCCTCCTAGCGAGAGAAAACCATATCACACACATGCGTCACACTCCTCCCCTTAGTGAAAAGGCACTTCCATGGAGTGTCTTTTCTTACTATTTTTATTTCAGAGCATGTGTCAAAGTGAATGACAGAAAACAAAAGGAGTTATCGTTTCGTGAATTAATAATATACACACATCAGTCGTAAGTACGTACACAATACTTTGTTGTTTATAATATTCTTAAAGATAGATGATTGTTTACAATTTTACATTACAGTTATTTTAATTTAATCCTTCTCTCAGTGTTTGTTTTGATTTTTAGGTTAATTATTAATAAATTTACTTTTGGTTAATTAAATTTTCCAAATTTTTCAATCAATTAGTTATTGTGAATTTAACTTTAGTTTCTATATAATAAGAATTTAATTTTAATTGTATTTACGTACTTTCTTTTCTTTTAGGAATCGCCGTTAAAAGTTAATTTATGGATTGTTGTTTCACCAGTTATTTCGCAGCTCATTGGCATACATTTTACGGTTTCTTGAAAAACTTTGTTTTCGAACATTTGTCTACTTCGAGAATTCAGACCTTTAATGAAAGATAAGTTTACTCTATACATTTTATTACATAAATATATATTTATACATATTAAATATCTTTACTTTCCCTTTCTTGCTTTTCTAATTTCAATTCGCGACTCAATAATGTATAATTAACACCATCGCTTAAATGTACCTTAAAAATGCATGTTTAAGCCGATTCACATGCACAATCTTTGTTTGCTTTTGCGTGATTTGAATTTCTACGTTTAAATCGTCAATAACTCTCGTGATTTTAAATGGACCCGAATAATGATCGTCAAATTTATCCGTTCTTATGTCAACTAACACATAAACGTACTGATCCTTTTCAAATTTTCTTTCGTTAATTTTTCGATCGTAATACTTTTTGCAGCGTTCTTTGGCTGCTTCTAAACGAACGGCGGCAAGTGATTCGGTCTCGATTATTCTATTTAAAAGTTCATCAACCATTTCTATATATGTCATAGGAACTTCTTCCTTTGCAAATTCTGAGGGGAAACGAACCTTTCTTCCGAAAACAACTTCGTGAGGAGTCAAACCTGTGGACTCATGAACTGACGTGTTGAAAGAAAACAACGCATATGGTAACCACTGATCCCAATTTGTTCGTTCCGCGTAATTTCTGAGATACTCGACGAATGTGTGATGACTCCTCTCTAATGAGCCCAAAGATTGCGGGTGGTAAGCGCTTGATTTTAATTTTCGAATTTTAAACAATTTTGCGATATTCTCCATAATGTTGCTCATAAACTGAGACCCTTGATCCGTTTGAATGATTTCAGGACAACCAAACGTACAGATAAGGCCCTCGGTGAGAGCAACCGCAACGTGAGGAGAATCAATTTTCGAAAGTGGGACAGCGCCCGAATATTTGCTCAAATTGTCTTGCCATGTGAGCATGTACTGATTCCCGGATTCTGTGATTGGTAAGGGACCAACCAAATCAATCTGTACCTTTTCGAATACTCGGGTAGGGGTGTCGGTTAAACGCATAGGCATTTTCGTTTTTATACGCGTTAGTTTTCTTTTTTGGCACGTTTCACACGTTTAACATAATTACGAACCTCGTCTTTCATTCCTTTCCAAAAGAATCGCTCTCTTATCCTCTCTAACGTTTTCGTTTCGCCTTTGTGGCCTCCGACGGCGGAATCATGACATTCGCGAATTATTTCTTCTCGTTTCTCGACTTCCGGTATCTCAATTTTACCTGTACACACGGTTATTTCGAACCCGCCCTTTCCGAAGTGAGTTCTAAAAATTCTTTCTATTATTGACCATGACATTTTATCAAACCCGTTTCCCGTGCGAGATATGCTAAAAGATTTAGTTTTCGATAATTCTAGAGCTTCTCTCAGAGTACTAACTGCGTTTCGATATTTTTCGCAAATACTTTTGAGTCAAAATTTTCTTTTATGTACAAGTTATACACGAGACGACCACCGTGAGGATTCGAAGTGACATATCCTACCACGGCTTGAGGATCCTTTAAACAGGCAGCTGTAATGATGGAGTTTTCGAACAGTTCCCTTCCCAAGGGTGTTGTCAACACTCCATCACACGAAACAAAATTGATAATGTGGTCAGGTCTCATCCACACCTTATCTTTACTGAGCTGAAATAAAGGTTGTAAAACAACATTTCCCTGCTTTAAACCGGCATGATAAATTTGACTCGATTGCGCGGACGAACCCCCACCAAATCTCATTCGTTTTCTAGGTCTCTCATCATCGTGATCACTGTCGCCATCGTCTGTCTCGTCTTTGACTTCGAGAACATCGTTCCAGATGCCCTTTAAACCGATTGCTTCCGTTTTGCTCAACACTTCATCGTCGCTGTCATTAGCAACGGGTAACAACTCACAGGATTCACCTGCACTATTGCGATAATTGTCTGTAACCGCGATAGTTACGTCACAACGCGAACTCTTGCAGTTCGTCTTACATTTACTCTCGGAAAAAGGCAGGGGATGTGGACCAGCGAACCGGACACGTTGCCGCAACCGACGGATAGTCCCCCGTGGCCATCAGGAGACCCATTAACGGATGCTAAACAACGGTCCTGCTCGGAGCCGTCCGAGGTATATGCATCTACCTCTTTCTCCGCCAAGCCTCTTCCATGCAACTTGTACCAATCCCGAGACTGCACAATTTTACTAATTTTCTCTGTGGCAATTTCAATATCAGGAGCATCTTTTTTGTGAGCTTCCGTATCCATGCCAACAACGCTCTTGATGCCATAACTAAGGAAAACTCTCTCTATCGGATACTCGTGATATTCATTGCTACTTTCAAGATCGTAACTTCCGATTTCGACAGTTCTCTTTACTTGACCAAAATCGCTTTTCTTTCTCCTTTCAAACTTCATGACAACAGGATTTCGTGAAAGCGCGTCCGCGTTAGTATTTATCTTGCCCGGCTTATATACGATTTTGTAATCGTATTCCTGCAATCGAATTTTCACCGAGCTAATCGAGTTCCCACCGTGGGATCTTTCAGTTGAGTTAACCAAACTAACGCCTGGTGGTCGGTTACCAATGTAAATTTTTGCCCGTAAACGTACGGTCGAAATTGTTTCACGGCAAAAATGATCGCTGCTAATTCCTTTTCCGTGACCGTATAACGAAGTTCCGCGTCTCCAAGAGTTCGAGAAGCATAAGCGATCGGTAAGTCTTTACCGATTTCCCCTTGGCTTAAAATAGCTCCGACCGCGTAATCGGAAGCATCGGTGGTGATTACAAAAGGTCGCGTGAAATCAGGGTATTGTAAGAGGGGTTCCGAACATAGAAGGTTTTTTAATTTTTGAAACGCATTTTCAACATCTTGAGACCAGATAAAAGAAGCATCCTTTTTTAACAGTTGGGTTAACGGTTTAGCGTGAAGCGAAAAGTCGGGTATAAAACGTCGATAATACCCGGCCAATCCCAAGAATTGTTTCACGTTTTTCCGGTTTTTCGGACAAGGGAAATTTTTTACACACTCGACTTTTTTCGGATCGGGCCTTACCCCTTCCTCCGAAATAACGTGACCCAAATAACCGATTTCTTTTCTTAGGAAATGACATTTGTCTGGCTGTAAAACAAGCCCCGCGGTTTTCAAACGACCGAATAATTTTTCTAACTTCTCAGAATGTTCTTTCAAAGATTTCGCATAGATCACAATGTCATCCATATACACGAACACTTCAACGCCTTGCAAGCCAGATAGAACTAAATCCATCATGCGTTGAAACGTGGCGGGAGCGCATTTTAAACCGAAGGGCATTCGGTTAAATTCAAAATGCCCAAAAATCGTGGAAAAAGCGGTCTTATGTCGGTCTGCGGGGTCAATTTCGATCTGGTGAAATCCTGAAGCGAGATCGAGAATGGTAAAGTAGTGCGCTCCCCCCAGCTGATCTAAGATGGCGGTTATGTTAGGCAGGGGGTACGCGTCCCCCACCGTTTTCTCGTTGAGCCCCCGATAATCAATGACCATTCGGTAGCGCATGTTTCCCTCGGAATCTGGTTTTTTGGGCACAACCCAAACGGGAGAGTTGTACGGAGAATTCGAGGGAGATATACTGTCATTTTCTCTCAATTTCTTCGTCTCCTCTTGAATGAAGTCTTTATGCACGGTCGGGTACCGGTAGTTGCCTTTATTAATTGGGATGTCGTCGGTAGTATGAATTTTGTGTTTGACCGTGTTTGTGCATCCTAATTTGTCCCCCTTTAAAAAGAATTGGTTCGGAAATTTTTCAATTGTTTTTATTATGCTACTTTTTTCTTCTTCATTTAGATTTTCTAAATGAAGCTCCTTAATCAGGTTTTCTACTCGGTTGTTTATCGCGACCCTTTTAATTTCCTTATTAACCTTACCGTTTGAATTCTTACCGGGAATTTTTTCTGTTTCAGGGTCAATTTTAGAACTTAATATCTCGAATTCCTCTAAAGTCACAGGTGGGACCGTAAATTCGATGTCTTGAGTTGTGCAATTATGACAAAAAAGTTTGATGTTCCCGTTTTTCACCGTGACCAAAGCCTCGCCAAGGAAAACGCCAGGGCCCGTTTGCATCAAAGGTAAATATCCTTCGAGTAGATTTTCATTCGTTACCGGTAAAGTGACTAATTGTTTTGTCCGCGCTTTTACTAGTATTTTCGCTATTTTACGAGGTGGAGTGACGAAAGGAAATTCTCCTAATTTATGTTTAACTGTTTTTGTTTTCAGATCGATTACCGAATCCGATAAAAATGGCATACCCAACATGCCGTCGCAATTTAAAGGAAATCATCTGGGACTATTTGAAAAGGACAAGAAGAACCGTTTAAATGCAATTGTATTTCTCCAAGAGTCGAAACTCCTTGTTCAACGATGCCGAATAAATCGTATTTTGTTTTTGAATTTATCGCTGCATTGTCTTTGATACTGTTTAATTTAATAAGATTTAATTCGGCTCCAGTATCGACGAGAAATTTACCGTTGTCGTTTTTTAGATCGCTACTTTCGAGATTGACGCTAGGGGATGATAATGTTTCCGACGTTCTGGAAGTCATTATCACGCGTTTGATTGGTGCTGAGCATTGCTCAAGCCCGTCGTCGCACCATTCGGACGAGCTTACTTCTCGTTTAAATCTTGCGCCTTTTCTTTTTTCGATTCCTCGATTTTCCTTAACCGCTTTCGACAAATATCATAATCATGCCCTACGATTTTACAATAACCGCACGTCCTCGAATGTTTCTCGGTCTCCGATTTCTTAGAGGGACAGTATCTGGAAATGTGCCCGATCTTATGGCAATTATAGCATTCCCGTTTTTCAACGGGTCTCCTACATTGACGAGCAATATGTCCCGGTTTGCCGCAGTTAAAGCAGCCGTTATCTTTATTTCTTTCCTCGCGCTTGTCGGAACTGTCTGATGGTTTCGCGGCGAATTTTCTAACGCGGCCTCTCGCGTTGTCATACGGACGGAACCGATGTTGTGATGACCCCCTTTCTTTTTGTTCCGGTTGTTTTTCGGGTTCCTCGGTTGTATTTTTTGGAACTTCAGTTTTTCTTACGAGTCCGCTTTCGAATTCGACCTCCCATTCGCCCTGTTTTGCGAGGTTGATTGCCTCTTGAAGATTGTTCGGTTTCCCGATTTTTACGCGCAACATCAGGTCTTTATTAAGACCCATAATGAAACATTCGCGCGCTGTTTCCCGAGCCGTCTTGAGGAGAGAAAAACACTCTTCCGCGCTGTACTTGTCCTCAATCAGATCGATCATATTGGCCAAAATTTTATTTACTCGCGAACCGTACTGTAAAACCTTTTCACCGTCGAGTTGGGCGATGGTAGCAAGAGCCTTGTTCAATTGGCTCATACTATGCTGTTCAGAAAAAGTCTCTTTCAAATGGCTCAGTAATTCCTCTAAAGAATTAACTTCTCGATTCTGCAACGAATCGAAGGCACCTCCTACGATTCTTGATCGAACCATGAGGAATAAGTATCCTCGATCCTTTGCAGCTATCGAGTCCCTTGCAAAGAGGCAATCGCTAATAAACCTACTGATAGGCATATTTTCTCCATCGAAACTTTTAGGGAGAAATTCGAGTGCAGCTTTAAAAGGGATGGGATCAATGGGTTCCTTATCGAGGGGAGCGAGTCGTCCGGAGCAACTTGCGCCGGTTACAGTACCGCTCGAAATACTTAAAGCACGACTGGGTTGCATAGTTTGAGGTGCTTCGTTCGAAGTTAGAGAATTTAATTGCAAAGTTGGATTATTAAAATTTGCCGTTTGTTTCGCGACAACAGGATGAGAAATCTCATGATTTGTATCTACTGCATGCATGTCGGTCTCGACGTCCATTTCGTCATCTTCCTCGTTTGAACTCAATATTTCGTTGCCGGCTCTCGGAATTTGAATTGCGCGGACTCGAGCACCGGCCCCTCGTGACCCTCGTTTAGAAACTCCAGCACTTCCGCGAATTTCAGAAATTACGGGACTCTCTTTAGTGGGTTTTGTTTTTGCTACTTTCCCCTTACTTCCCTTACTTCCTCCCTTGCCACCTCTCGCTGCTTTAGAAACAGTACTCCGAGTACGCATTTTTCAATTGTAAATTACAAAAGCAAACAAAAATTATCTCTATCGTTTCGTAATTCAATTATCTTTATTTAAAATATTTTTTTTTTCAACTTCAATCGGCTAGTTTTACACTTATCAACGAAAGAACTATTTTATTTTCTTATTATATTATTCTTCAATGAAATTCAAATATTGGCTCGCAACATTAACAGTGGGCAAATGACTTACCAAATAGAAGGTCTCGATGAACGATTGATCGTAAAATTTCGAATTTCTTTACGCACAGAACAATATATTTTAGAACGTACACAATTCAAAAATTTTTTATTAAGTTTTCACACTTTTTTCTTTTTCAACACTGAAATCACCCCCGGATCAATCTCTTCGGAAACTTCCGCCAGTGTGGTTGAATGAAGTGTCGTCGAGCCGCGGTGACACAAGGGAATTGTAACGGGGTCCTCGAGTCACCGTCTGCGAAACCAGGTACCCGTAGACAGTACCTCTAGCCTCCAGGTTTAAAAACCCGCCAAAAACCTTAGAGGGGAATCGCGGCTATATCCTTCGATGTCCTAGTCGTCTCCTGGATCAGCGCCTCCTTCTGGTCCTAGTCCCCTTCCGGTTCATAGCTCCTTCCTCTGAACCGATAACTTCTCTTTCGAGAGCTCCTCAATCCACTCCTTACTCAGAAAGTATCGATTCAGTTCAAAATAATTGACAGGGTTGTCACGTATTTGTTGGTTGGTTTTTTATTTCTCGAAACAATCTATTTGTTCCCAAAGGAAAAACAACACAATTCCCGCACAATTTTAATTCACATTCGTTATTCGTTCGCGGCGAGTTTGTAGAATCCCACTTCTGACACCAAAAAGCTTGTGACGCGCAGAGTATGATTTAAGCGCGAAACCGATTTAAATTCAAATTATTTTTAGCTTGAATAAAAGACTTGTTTAAA
The DNA here is from genome assembly GCA_001855655.1 of Leptopilina clavipes. NCBI lineage: Eukaryota > Metazoa > Arthropoda > Insecta > Hymenoptera > Figitidae > Leptopilina > Leptopilina clavipes. The sequence goes on from JUFY01022439.1 coordinate 25,872, forward strand.
TTTATCTCATCAGCGAAATTTAGGAATTTCAACGTTGAAAACAGAAAAGTCCTGGGCTCGTTCCACAATGAAGAGTTTAGAAACTCAACCCCCGCGAAGAATATTATTGATACTACAATAATAATTAACAATAACACAAGGTTTATCAGAAATAAAACGTTAATGCAAGAAATTAGTGTTTTATTATAACAAGAACTCTGATTCGTTCAGGTTTATTTATGTTAAAATTTAAAAGTGTTCGCCTCTCGACGATCGGCAAAAATCTGACGTACAAGTTTTTAATCGTTCTCGATGTCTCCTACCGCGGAGCTTACGGGCCCCACCCACGCTGGGGCAGGGGCAAATCACCCTTCCTTTAACTCATCTCTAAATTTAGGCCCAACCCTCGCTTTCGAGGGAGGGAACCGCTTGATGCCGTTTTTGGGGCCTTTGGCGAAGGCGACGAGAACAAGAGGCCCTTTTTTTATTACTCCCGGGACCTGGATCGGTCCTTGACATTTTATGATACCAGATGCTCGGGACTTAAGTGTTTCTCAGACTACGAATTAAGACTATTAAACCATTAAGAAATGTGAGGGATTTTCAGCACGTGACAACTAGCAAATTGTAGGCTTTACAATTTGTTCTAGTTGTAAATAAATCGAAAAAACCCAAACCTTCCCCTTTTACAAGTTCAAGTCCTTATTCTCGTTTCCTCCGCCGCAGAGAATACAATAGCATTGTATTCTATTTTCATCTCCTGTGAGAATCGAGTATCGTGGGAACGAATGCCATTTTAAATGAGTCAATTTGCCCATGTTGCTTGCCAATATATTATTTAATTAATTCAACTACAATTTAAATTTAACCGCGCATTCGTGTGCTCCTCCTAGCGAGAGAAAACCATATCACACACATGCGTCACACGACATAGACGGTGGCGCCACCAACCAGGCTCATTTTTGTTGCACTTCAAAATGAGTCTGATATGAGGCTCATTTTGAGCCCAGGTTTTTTCTGTGTAATACTGCGGAGTACTTGAGTTTTTCTTCGAGGATTGCGCTTGCCAAAAGTATAGGGAAAGAAGAAAAGATGAAGAAAAAGAGGAGGGGAATGACGATGAAGTAAAAGGAGTGCTCGTTAGAAATTTGGCCAGCGAAGAGTCTCGGCGACGAGGTAGATTTAGGAGAATGATGAATATCGTCCGTTTTTCGTGTGCTACAACAGCTAGAGCTTTGGATCAAGAGTGCCAGAACCATCGGGTGGCACATGGAGCTTTCTTCTTTATTCCCTGCGTTAGCGGGAGCTTTTCGCTGATCCTAGAAGTACGAAGAGCTCAAAATCGTCCGGAGGTGGAGTCAACACCCTGGTTCAGAGAGCTCTTTCTCTTTTTCGCACTCTCCCTCTCTCGCTCGCTCTTTTTCTCCCTCAACCTATCTCTCTATATACCATTCGAGCTTTTCTCTATTGCCATCGCATTTTCTCTTCGCTTGCCAACGTATTTTCCCTCTTGCTCATGTTATCGGACTTTCTCTCTTGCCATTGCACTTTCCCTCCATCCATAGCATTTCTCTCGGTCTTTCTCTCTCTCTCTTTCTCTCTCTCTCTCTCTCCCGACTGGTGGTAGATACGTATGCACGTTCGCGTAATAGCCTCGTTCCTGGTGTGTGGCGATGGCAGATACGTGGCATCGCGCCACGCCACGCCACTCTGGAGCCACGAGGCTGAGCGTTAAATGGTGCTGCCTGCGCCATGCCGCCTCTCTCTCAAATGTTGGCGTTGCTTCTCTATTCTCTCTTTTAGCATCCGCCACGCCAGAAGCGTGTGATGAGGCGTACCATGAGCCGAACGAAATATCCCCACGGTTAGATAGTACAGGTCACAGCAAAAAGCTCAGGATTTCAAGCTGAAGCTGTAATTCTGAAAAAGAAGAGGAGTCTCAAGAATTTTTCAAACTAGGTCGGTCAAGTCTACTGACTGAATAACAATTACTAATCAGTGGATTTTCCTCAACTAATCTCTGTATGATTTGAGGTTGTCAGAAAGAATGTTCCTTCTTTTCTTCTTCTTTCTTTTTATTCTTCTCATTTTTTACTTCCTCAAAGGAGCTGAATTCTATACTTTGAAATTCAAAAAAACTCCCTTTGTGTATTTCTCTTTTTTTTTCTTTTTTTTTTTTGAGCGATATTTATAGCTTCAAACGTAAAAATTCTTCTTTCCCTATTTTCTGATTTTTATTTTTCAAATGTGAAACAAAGATATTTTTCAATAATTTGAGACGCAGATATTATTAATTAATATTGTATTTCGATAGAACAGTTAAAATTCATTTTGAATTAAATTACGAAATATAATTTTAATGTCTTTTTTTTTTAATGAAAGTTCTAGAAAAAAAAATTAGACTGTTCAATAAAATTTTTGCAAAATTCTGTAAAACTTGTATTATTCTTCTTATTTTCATACTTGAAGTTTTTCCATATTTTTGTCGTTTATTACAAGATGGTTTGCTCTATGCGATGCATACTCATTAGAGAGCAAAGTGGAGAAATCTGCAGATAGCAGGAAAGAAGATAG